>CAEGAF010146562.1:0-16166 GCA_903067075.1 Micropoecilia bifurca
TTGGTAAAAGTTACATACAGTAGATATAGCAGTGTCTTAGAAATACATTTATAATCCTTGGACATTCCGCAGACATTTGTACGCTCTAATAGATTTATTGCTCCTATTTCATTTGACTTTAAAAATCTTGCTGAAACTGTTCAGTGTTATTCGCTGATGAACTTCCAAAGGTTTCAGAGAAGAGCTGGAGATTAAATTAGTTGACAATGTCAGATTTTCTCAAATTGAAAGATCTACTTAACACACATCATATTGTTCCAACTTCTATTTATTAAAGATGTTAATTGTTTTTCTTTCACCTTACAATTAAGTGCTACTCTGAGGTGGTCTATCATATAAAAATTCCAACAAAATGAATTAAATTATTTTCAAAGCAACAACCTATAATTATCCGTGAACTGTTAACCAAAATATTTTGTGTACACTTACCTTGCTAGCAAACTGAGACAGGCTGGTTATCAAAAAGATAGATCAGTGAGTCATTGGGGAACGCCTCTTTAATAGCTAACTGCTGAGACTAAGTTTACACAAATGCACACAGATTTCCTTTTTATGTCTTATGAAACCATTAGATCTTAAATGATGATTGTAGTTTAATTTGGAAAGACTGCCGCTCTGAAGCAGACTTCCAGATGGGATCACCTCAGGATCAAGATGACTCATTTTCATCATTATTTTGGATGCTTGGCAGGGGAGCATTTCAGACGGTCCATGTGAAAATGTTTTACTCACACATTCCCTTGATCTAACTCTGTAGCACTTCAAGCTGCTTCTGTGTCCTTAGATAAACAAAAAAAAAAGTTCCTAAATCTCATGTGTTGTGAGGTTTCACCGTGTGTTGTGTAAAATGTGGGTGGACACTTGAATGTCATCTTCACCCTGTAAGCTCCAAAACCACAGGCCACATGAAGCTGTGTATTCGCAGCACACATCTGGAGCATCTGGAAGTTGCCAGATAAACTCACATGTGCACATTCATGCACAAACAGCATCCCATATCGCTCACACAGCTTATGTGTTAAAATCTACAGGTTTCAAAAACTAAGGGAAAAAAAACTCCAATCTTTCTTAATCTAATGCATATGTGTACTCATTAATGTTGCAATTTTTCCTAATTCAAATTAACCTAAATGGGGACCTACAATACAAAGTTGTTTTTTGGCACATTTTTGTTCTCCCATTTGGGTCTTTACTGCTTGTAGAAACTGTTCAAATGCTGAAAAAACCCCACCAGAAACCGGAAAAATTTTATGACCTATATTAACTTGTCCTACAAAATAATCCAAACATCTATAAATTCTCAGTATTCCAAACAGCATGAAGTATTCATACCTATAGAATTTTTTCATTTTTTGTTTTACTACACAACCACAAATTCAATTCACTTATATCGTAGGAAGTTTCATTTAAAGTTTGTCCAAAGACATATGGGAATACATTAAAATAGTGAAAGTAGATGTTCTGGTCAGATGAGACCAACACACACATTTTTGGCCTATATGCAAAACTCTATGTGTAGAGAAAAAAACTGAACATGCTATCTATGCAGTGAAATATGTTGAATGCAGTAGCATCATGCTGTGGGGAAGCTTTTCTTTAGCTGGGACAGCAAATCTACTCAAAGTTGTTGGAACATGGATGAGTGGGTGCTAAAGTCCATTAGAGGTTGAACAAGACAACCATCCTAAGCATACAGCTAAAGCTACAATGGAATAGTGTAAGCACAGTGATGTGAAGGAATGGTTCGTCCAAAGTCTAGATCTTTCTGATTCAGATCATCCGTGGGACAATTCTTCAAGGAAACATGTTGAAAAATGACTGTGTAAATGCCAAAGATAGTTTGCACATTTACACCCTTTGTGTTAGTTCATCCCATAAAATCTATGTAAAATGTTATGTCTTATAACCATGTGGTTAAAAAGACAAAATGGGATAATAAATCCATAACCAATCCATCCTTTTGTCTTATAGCTGCTTCACACCATATCCTTGGGGTTAATGACTATGTCACCAAGTTTTTTGAAGGCGTGTCTAAACATGAATGGAAAATGGTGGGTAACTTTATGCTTCCAAGCAGTGACAACAGGGATTTTATTTGGATGAGCTGGAACACTGCTATAGTGCTCCCAGATGTTTTCACTACTTTTTGGATGGTAAACAAGATGAAAAACTTTAATTACTCAAGCTAGACAAGGTAAAATGGGCATCCAGGCCATGATAGTGTAAATAAATAATCAAATGTCTTATCTTTAAAGAGACTTCTTGTGTAATATTAAAAATATATATATTTTTTGTTTTTACTGAGCATCACTGTTGAATAAAACAAACCAAGCATAATCTCTCAAAATTGACCTGTGATACAGTAACATAACACGAGTCCCGGGGCGTTCGTTTTGATGCCGAGCTGTTTACTAAACTCTATAATGATGGCCCAAGGGAAACCCCTCCTCTGTGTTTCTATATAGGGGACATCAGTCTATACAAGCAACCATTCAAAGGGGATCTGTGGCCTTTCCACTCTCAGTTGTGGCAGTGGAAGGGGTTTCAAGAAATGCCACATCCACAGAGCAAAGATGAACCCTAAAATTTGCACTATGTATGCGTTTTCTTTTTCTGTTTGCCTGGCAGTTCTGTTACCAGTTACAGATGCTGGCAATGGCAAAGGAACAGATGTGGCCTACTTGTAAAATAACATTATGAATTTTATGTTCATTTATCTTGCAGGAAGACGTTGCTCCTTCAGACTGGTCTTGGATATTTTTTGCTTGTTCATTCATCAGAGTTGTGGGTTAGACCAAGCTCATGTAAGTAAATCCTAGGTATCTACATTGGACAGCTTACACTGGAACCAGGGAATTTGGACTGTACATGAGGTTTGGCTTATGGAAATATATTTTCCATTCCTTTTTGACACAGTGGGTTCAGCTGCATAGACACAACCTACCACATAAAAGCTGAACTTGGTTTCACGCGAAAAAAAAAAAAAACAAAACTTTGAACATTAACTATAAAAATGAGCTATACGTTGGGCTGCTGTGAAGCTCCTTAGTATTTAAATTTGAAAATTTATGCTGTTATAATGCATCTTGGTCATTACCACAAGGGCTGATTTAGCCTCTCTTTGTGGTGTTTATGTAATGCCTTTCAAAGGTGTTCATGCTTTTGAGCCATTTTACATTTTGTCATGTAACAACCACAAATGCCAATGATTTTCCTTGACTTCTTGAAAGTTTATTTTTAAACAGAAAACTCAAAAGTATGAGATTTGTTTTTTTTCATCCCCTAAACGTTAATACTTGGTAAAGCAACTATTCAATGCAATTACACCCAGTAGTCATTTGGATAATAGTTCTTCCACCTTTGTACACCTAGAAAGAATTTTTTTTTGCGATATTTATTTGAAAAAATGTTCCAATTTATCTAAATTGAATGAAGAATGTTGTGAAAATATATTTTGTAAGTCTTGCCACAAATTCTCAATTTTATTAAAGTCTAGATTTCAACTGATCCATTCTAACGTAAGTTTATATCTAAACAATTTAATTGCAGCTCAGGCTGAATCTTTAGGAACCTCTATTAGGTTTTCTCTTAATTTCGTCTTTAATTCAGCTTCACTCATCAAAGTTGACCAGATTTCTTGTCCCCACAGAAGGAAATCATCTCCACAATATGAAACTGCCTCCACTGGGTGCTACAATGGGCTTGGTGAGCCCAGTGTAGTGTTTTGATTTCCTTGCATAGCTTGCAGTAAATTTGAGCTTTTAATATTATTGATTTTTTTCTTCAACAATATTTTGTTTTTTTCTTGCTATTCTTTCATGAAGGATAAAATTATAAAGTACACAACTAATAGTCAACCTAATAACTGGATTATCCTAACTGAGCTGTGGATTTCTACAGCTCATAGAGTTTCCATTGGCATCGTAGTTACTTTTCTGATGTTTATCTAAGGTGGACTGCATTGTCTTGATATTACTGCAACTGTTCAATACTCTTTCCGTTTATATAGTAGATGGCTGCCTGTCACAAAATATTGATGACTGATATCTTTGTGTAGTTCTTGGTAGTAGCAATAAAAATACAGTTCTCATAGTACGGTGTTAAAATGTCTTTGTAAAGCATGCTCTGTTTTGTGAATGGTTTGATGACCAAAATGTTGATGTAGATAATACACAGGTTGATATCGCTACATACAAATCCCTTGATGGATGTTTTTAAACTCTCAGTTCAGCGAACAAAACCATATCTATCACCATATTGGTGTTATTGACCTGATTGGCTGGATATACATTATCTTTCGAAAGCATCACAGTTTTCTGAAGACTTTAAGGGGATCCTCAAGGAACCATTTTACAACTGAAGCACACCTCTATGTAAATTACACCATACTTTCCACATTTTGCTCAGAGCACTGGCTGATCAAAGAACTCCACTTTTAAAGAAAACCTACACTCACCCCAACATTCAGTGAATTTCCTGACTACATAAGGCATTAGACTAACCTGTAAATTGTTAAGACTTTCAGCTTTAGTTATTTAGTTTCTTTCCCTCTTCTCGTTCTTTTAGGACGTTCCAGTTTAACCAATCCACAAAAGAACTCCCTCAGCTACCACCTAGAACCAGTCCATAAACTAAACTGGTGACATACCAGCTAGAAGCTAAACCCCACAGTCCTAGCTAGAATCTGAGGGTGGATGCAGAGCACCCCCAAAACACAATGCCACTGAATAAACTAAGTTTATTTATAAAGCAGATATTATGCAGAGTAGACTTGAACCACAAGACCTGAGTGGCCTGGAAGGTTTTATAGAGCAACAGCAGATCTTAAATGTATTTTGCTGCTAAGCCATTCAGTAATTTATGAAGGAACAAATGTATTTTTAAGTTTATTCTCTGAGGTACAGAGAGCCAGACTTTAGAGCTGGGGTGATGTGCTCTAACAAACCCAAGCAGCTGTGTTCTGGGTCAGTTGCAGCTGTTTGACTTTTTAGTCAAACCTGTGAAGTCACTGTTGTAGTAATCAGTTTGACTAAAGACAAATGCATAGATGATATTTTGTTGCAACATTAGGCCTTAATAGGGGAAATGTTCTTCAGATGATAGAAGGCTGACTTTATAATTGTCTTTGTGTCTCTGAAGGTTCAGGTCTGAGTCCATAACTTCATCCTGATCATCAGTTTCTACCTGTAATAATTCAAGCTGTGTGATTACTCCGGGATCGTTCCTTTCCAAGTTAAAAAGTAATTAATTTACTTTTGCTTTTATTCATAGGAAGCAAGTTTATAGCACATCCATGCATTGATTTGTACTACGCATCTGCTCAGTGCTTGAAAGGGTTCATGGTCACTTAGTGACATTGCTACGTCAAATGAACAGTCAAATCTTTTAAACTGCTGAGATAACATCTGGTATTGAAAGCTGTTGTTTGGTTTATCACACTCCAAGCAAGTGAGAGAGGAGAGACCTTGACAGCAGATCAAATCCATAATTTAAAAAAAGTATTTGTAAAAATTCCAGGAGCTCTAAAATGTCTGAGTTTTAAGCTTTAGCTTTTGAATGACAGCTTATTAAAAGAATTTCCTTTTTAAATTATAAATAAAACATAAAAGGAAGAAAAAGTTTTACATTTCATATTTTGCAGACACAAAGAAATGTTCATGGTGAGACCAGATGTGGAAATCTGGTCTCACCATGAAAGTCTTTATTGTCCGGATAATAAAAAAATGACTCAGGGGAATCTTTATGAGAGAACAATAAAAATAATTCCCAGGTCAAATATTTATCCCCCATCACTCACAGCTGTGGACGGGTGAGCAATGGTAAAGTAACAAGCTAAACAGATCAGGGTTTTGCTTCCATTTTTAAAGTTGGTAATTTTTTTGAATAACATTTTACAGAGATCAAGAGATATGGATAATTTCTCATGTCACAGTATACTCCTCAGGTTATTTATTACAGGTTTATTGTTGTTGTGTGTTAGACCTTCATCTACATTTTTTTTGCTACTGTTGCTGCTTTCCTTTAAATTTCATAATAAACTTAAACATATTTGCATCAAATCCTTCTGTTTGGTAAACGGTGTCTGTAGGTTCCACTGTCCTATACCACAAACATTAGAAAACATTTAAAGAGTTGTTTACCTTGGAACCTGACAATAGATGAAAAGATTGAAGTAAATGAGTCCCTCTGACGACATGGTGGACATGATTAGTCCTAATGTGCTTTTAATCTAGAATGTCAAAACATTTTAATCCCTGCAGCTTGTTTTCTTAATTAACAAAGCAGATCAAAAGCAAAGTCCAGGATTATGTCTTTCACTGTTTGACATGCAGGTTTTTAAAAAAAACAACAAAAAAAGACTTTCTCCACTATGACATAAGAAGCTGCTTTGTGTTTCTTAAATCAGCTGTAAGAAGAAAGAAATTAACTGTTTCAATTCAGTTTTGCTTTGTGTTGTGTGTGGGTGATTCATTTTCAGATTTCTCACAAAAGGAAATTTTCAGATTTCCTTTTGCGGGACAAAAGAAACCTTCTTTTGAAATACAATGTTGTTGTTATTATTATTATTATTATTATTATTATTATTATTATTATTATTATTATTATTATTATTATTATTATTATTATTATTATCAAGCAATTGAGTTTTAAATCCCCAAAAAGCTGCAGAGACTCAGCTTTTAATATGTTTCACCTTCACATTTGGAGCTCAGTTCCTGAGCTCTGCTTTCCAGTGTCTCTATTCAGCAAACATAGCCAGTTGGCTTTGAATTTAATTCTTGAAACAGCATCTTGAACCTTTCATTTATCACTTTTCCCTCAAATTATTTAAATTGCTTGTAATTGAATCTGTTTATTAACTGCAGAAATGCTCCAGTACTGATTGGTACATGCCTTCTTTTGACTTCAGTTGTCATGAGGTCATGTATGGCATGCTTTTAGTCATCCAGATGAGACTGTTTAAAAAAGCCTCTGGCCGTCGGTACGCATCACCTCATCCATTCAGTAAATACTATTCGGTAAGTGTAGGTACATAATATTCTTTTTTTTTTTTTTCAATATTTTGTTTGTTTTTGTGCCTCAAAAATCCTCCTGTTTCTCTCTTGTGCAAGAGAGAAACAGATGCAGAACAATCTACTTGATGCAATATGGCAAGGCCTATTGAATTTATGAGCCTTTGTGAAATGACATCTGCTGAGTAACCTAGCCCTATGGGTATTTTGGTAAATTCACCATTCAGAGTATTGGCAATGAAATTCTGCTCATACGGTGTAAGCAATGAACAGAATGTGAACTTTGACAGTGTTCTAATACAATTTCAAGACATTTTTAAATCATAAAACCTTAAAAAACGCAGGGGTCTCATTTACAAAGGATTGCGAGATTCGTACTAACAGTGTACTTAAGGGCAGAAGGCAAAAATGAGAACATATTTTTAAAAAAATCCTTTTTAAAGTTAGCGGCTAAGGTAAGTATTTTACTGATTTTGTAAATATCAGCGTCACAATATTTCTAAAGCACATTAAAAACAAATAAAGTTGACCAAAGTGTTTTACAAATCAAATAATATAAAACAAATCACACATTTAAAGGTATTAAAACCACAAAAAGTAAAGTCTGCTACAAATGACATGACACCACAGCAAGATCGTTTTGCTCAAGAAGAAGTATAACTCAGGTATAAAACAAACCTCAGACAGACAAACACATTCATGGTGGAAGGTTGTGATACTCACATGCTTTGCTTTAAATTTCTGGTCAGGAATTTCTGCTTTTTCAGCCAACTTTCAGGCAAAGAAGACAGGCAAAAAACTAAAACTCAAACAAGTCTTGCATCAAGTTCATGAAGTTATTTGAGGGAAACCACATGGGGAGGAAGGCATCTAACATTTACTGATTCTCAGAAGTTAAGTTTCAATAAAGTTAAACCTGTTGTTTGTTAAGAGTTAAATTTATAGTCAGTCATACATACATTTTGCATTTTTCACATTTTAATTCTGATTCAGAGATAGCTGTTGACAGTTAAATACAAAACAGTTAAAAAATAAAAATCTAAAATCTTAGAGCAGATGAGATTGATTGAAGGAGTCTTGCTGAACTATAAAAGCAGTGCAAGTGACTGCAACACCATGTAAAAGCTTAAAATCAGAAAAAAGTTTAAAATCAATCCAAAGCCTGACTTTAAGACAGTGGCAATAAGCTAAGACTTTGGTTTTCTTGCTGGAATACACCTTTTCAGTTCTACTGCTGTGCAAAAACCTCTACTTTGTGACAAGCTCATAAATGTCAAGTGGCATTTCCTTTGAAACCATGTGGGCAAGCCATTAATCAGCCCACAAATAAGCAAAAGAAAAACAAATCTAAACAACCATACTTTCTTCATCTACCACAGCGAGTCAACAACGTAGATTTATGGAGTAATTAAAGTCCAAAAAAATGTGTTTTAATGGAAGCATGTGCCACTTACTGAGCGGTGTATTTAAAGCAGAAAATAAATGTAATATAATAGCATGAAATATAGTATTTTTGTATTCAAAATAAAAACACGCACTTATCACAATTTTGATCCAGCTTATGTTATCCATGACTGACTTATTACGTTCCTATGTGCCATAGGAACATTCCAACACGCTTGACCAAACATACAAATCAGACGGACTTGAATACACCCACACTTTTGAAAATGTTCTCTGTCTCACTAAGAGAAACTATTTTGTTTCAGCTTTATTTTTTCACAGTTAAGAATAACACAGGTTTACCTGCATTTAATGAATTTTCAGGGGAACTTTTAGGTTATATTTTTTATTTATAGACCTAACAAACATGAATCAATAGCAATGAAGAAAAACCAGAGAACCAGAGCCATTTAAAGTCTTTTCTTGATAGTAACATTTTCTGGCATAATAAAAACAAAAACTAACACCAAATCTTCCTTGTAATGTCTAATCCAACATCCATTAGTTTAGCTTTGACAATTTCCTTTATAAACAGCTGAAGTACAAAATAAATTTAGTAATTATTCTTGACGGAAAAGAAAACGGAAGACAAAAAGAAATATTTAGATTTCTTTCAGGCTGTCCTCAGCGTGATGTATATTTGAATAAAACACACAAAAAAACATGTTGGCAAGACTTTAGAGAGAAACACATTATTTTAAGAGGAGATGAGTTCGGCTTCCAGAGAAGAAACATTATCTTGTGTTCTCATAAAACTTTATGGAGCACGAAATTCAAAGCCCTTTATTCCACAGCAATTGCAGAATGGACGCAGTAAAAGAGAGTGTTTCACGACATAACAGTGCAGTAAGTTGTTTAGGACAGTTTGTGCATGACAAATATTACGCAAGAGCCATTGATGCTGAATCTTTAAAAGAGGTGGAGATTATCTTTGTTGCGTACATAAAGCACTGGGATTAAGGAGCATGTGAAGCGAAACATAACCAGATTTCTTTCTCTGCATCTTTATTAGCGACTTGCATCACACCACTGGTGTCCTCCAGTCATACTCAAAAGACAGATTTTCTAACTAACTTTGAGTTAGTGTTTCCCCAAGAATGCTCCATAATGATGTACTCCCAACTTGTAAAGTCAGAGGCACCCTTAACTCATTATCCCAAATGAGTTGCATCAGTAAAGAGAGCTTATAATAAAATTTATCTGTTTTACAACAAAAGCCCCAGTACACCCAGTACACTCCAAGCTTTGGCCCGAAGCTCATTTTCTCAGACCAGAAAATCCTAATTGTACACAAAAGCCAAATTTATTTAATTTAGTCACCTTCACTGCACACATAGACAAAAATATCCACCCCCTACTTTTATCAGGTGATTGTTCCAATGTGATGATTGCCTCAATATTTCAATTAATCAAGGAAGTTTCTTTCCAATAGATGTACAGTTGCAAATATAGATGTGTAGACAGTCAGCTCCATCACTGGTAAGCAAATATAAAAGTGCAGATGTGAACCCATGTTATTATAATGTACATGAGTTGTGTACGCTGTAATCAACAGACGTTCCAGCAATCATTTTTCAAGCTCATTCCCAGCTGCAGGGGTAGATCAATGTTTGTTGTGGGACGGCCACATCTTCATGGGGACAAGCTGTTAAAACTCACTAGATGATTGGCACCCAGCAGTCAAGAAAGCCTGGGGGTCCAGTCGTTGTGCCTGGTTCCAAAAATAAATGCATGAAGCCCAGCTGGGGGCACAGGGGTGAATAAATGGAAAGTTTTGCAGGAAAGCCCATGATGTGATAAGCATCTGGAGATTCCAAGTAAGGAAACCAGTAATTACATGCAGGCTTTAATTAAAAGTTCAGTTTGGTTTCTCGACCATTGACAGGATGACACCTGCATGTTACATGGATGCAGTTTACTTTTAACATCACTTCATGCATCTCTGTCAACACGGGGAACCTGCAAGTGTTTTATTCTGTGCCAAATACTTTGTAGCGTACATATTAAACACCCTGAAGAAAATGTGTGGTAACATCAGTAGGCTGCATTTTCCCAAATCTTGGATCTAACCTCCCTGTGATCTCTCCGCCGTTCGTTCCACTGGCCATAAAAACGATGCAACATGTCAGCTTTTGGATTAAAGGAACTCCCTCTCTGAAGGCATCTTCTTTATGTGTTTACATCCCCACAGATCTATTTCTTTTAAGTTCCAGTCGTGGCTGTATAACAACAAAACATCTTATATAAAGCATGTTTTGACTTGGATGGGTTTTATACTGACTACAGCTGCACGAAGCAGACATGGAAGCACCTCATCTTGCGTTTGACTATTTTTACAGGTATCTTTATAAGTGCTGCACAGCAGATGCACTGTAAACAAAATCCAACAAGGGTTTAATTACAGATTCTCCCCATAAGACGGATTGTCAGAACAAGCTTTAGCCATGAATAAAAAGAATTTTAATGTCTTTCAGGAAATGGAGGATTTTTTTTTCCTTCTCCCATAAAGTAGTATTTAATTGTCTATTAAACATCCTGAGATGGTTAAGACATAGATCTTTAACTATTCCAATATGTTGTACTTTCCTCTATGGGGTTGCCACAGTACGGGAGCCCCCCAAGCTACAGCACAGCTGCTTGCACATGGACATGACAGACGTTTTACAGCTGATGTCCTCCTGATGGAACCCCAATGATTATCCCAGGGTAGAAACAGGATTTGAACCAGGAACCTCCAAGGCTGAAGCCACCTATTCCGCCGCCACTGTCTCGCCCACTTAAAAGTCGCGACACACTTTAGAAAAACGTGTTACGAAAAGGGAAGCGCTTTATTTACTGTGTGACCCTCACTTTTACTCACAAGATTAAGATCAGGACCAAATGTCTAACATCTAAAACGAGTGATTGAAAGAGCTTCTTCAGAAGGGCTGCTGGACTCAGCTTTAGAGATCAAATGAGGAACTCTGCCAATTGAAGTCACTCCTCCGCTTCAAAGGAAACACTAAGGAATTTCAAGAATATGATCCGTCCTGCCTGAGGAGGTTTTCTGGGAATCCCAATTGGAGGACTCCCAGAATCTGCTGGAGGAATTGGATACTACCTCTGACCTTGGACACTGACCCAACTTGAATCAGCAGAAGACAATGGATGGATTTATTTCTCGATTCCCATGTTCCATTACACTTTGCAGTATGCTTGTGAATGGTAGGACAATCCAGCCTGCTTTAAATCTGTATAAAATTTTTATTAATATAAAAATAATTTTATGTCCCAGTTTAAAGTTTAGGACCTGATGGCTGTCTTTACATGAGGAGTTCTCCACCAGTGCATTGCTTCTAATGCATCATCAGCAGATGAATACATGTCCACATACAGAGAAGCAAAGACTTTTAATGAGACAGAGTAAAGCTCTGCAGGAAGAAGCACTGCAGAACACTGGATCAGTTCATTTCTCTGATCAAACTTCTTCTCTGTTGTTTTAAACATCTGGAAATCCACTTGTCTAAAGAAGAAATTATGACAACTGGCTTGTATCTTATGTTGCCAACAAAGAGGCACACAAATGAAACCCAAAAGTTGGGGTGTTTTTTTATCCAAAGGAGTGGACTTCCTTCCAGTTATGCCATGTTATGAATTGTGAATGGAATAAAAAAAAGATTTCTTAGGGCAACCTCTCCAAAATGAGTCACAAGGAGGAAAAGGGAACATAAACTGAGTCACATATCTTAACAATGAAATGTTGTTCCCCTCACCAGGAAACAAAAAGGTTAACAACTGGTTACTTCTCACAAATTAAACACGTTGAGATCAACTTTAAACACTAATTAGATAATGGTGAGTCTCCATCATTCTGACTTTGGTCCAGGAATTGCTATTATGCAAGTCAGAGCAACTTGTAGATGTTAGAAAGAAGGAACACAGCCCAACATATTGAATCTTCACCTATAAATTTGGATTGATTTTCTCACATAGTTAGGTTCAAATTATCTGTACCCCAAACAGATTTTGATTTACCTGTTTTTACTTATAAGAAATTACACATTCATCTCCCAAAAGATACTAAGCCAATGTACAAAGGGTATTATTTTGGGAAATCACTTACCTTGTCTAAAGTATTTTAAATCATTCTCAATAATTAATATACAAGTCTTTATCGGTAGTATTTTTTATGACTGTCTGTTTCCACTTTTATTTGTGACTTGCAATGAGCTGCAAGCTCCACATTCAACTCTTGATTCCGGTTGAGCCTCTCTAGAACGTTAATGTTACTTTCAGTGAGAAAAAACATGTCAGTCAAATAAGAATATCACTTTATATCTACCAGGATAATAAATGTTTTTGATAACCTTTAATGCCTTTAAAACAAATTAATTCAGTTGCTAAACCTGTTAATATGTTGTAGCAGTGAAGAGCATTTTCTCTTTGATTCTCCTATTAATTAAGGTTGAAAGCTTTTTTCTTGGAAAAAGTGACTAGGAATCTGTATTTGTTTGGGCTGAGGGATATTTCAAGCACCAAGCACAAAATGTCCAGTGCAGATGAAAGAAAATTAATTACATCCCACCTTAAATGTGAGATTTCATTAGGAGTTTTCATTTTGCCTTGATTTTCTCACGTAGGCAGTCCAGTCCCTGGTGCTATCAGTCATCTGTTTGCAGTTATTTGTCCTTGAGGTTTCAGGAAATGCTCAGAGCAACCGTTACCTTGATCTTAAATTGTCCTCCGTTCTCACATTTGCTAAATTTGTTAGAATCCCATAGGCACAGAAGTATTTGGCACAAATATACTTCAAATATAAAAGTGAGTGTGGCGTTTATGAATTCAGAAAATATTTCAAGCTGTTTTTGGTATGAATTAGAAACTTCTTCCATTCCTGCAGACTGCTGAGTTACAACACACAGACCCGTTGAGCTGCAGATACCAGGCGCTGCAGCTGTCTCCAGGATAATGAGCAACAGCCGGTGTACTCTGCTGATCGCTGGTTGGAAACTGAATTTCTGCCTAAAGCTGTGAGCAGGCAGACATTAGTTCTTACGGTCTGAATCACTAAGAGTATTTTAGTTTTGGATCCGTGGGGGAAAGGTTCCGTCAGGCATAACCTGGTAAAATAAGGATGAACAGGAAAGCTGACAAATCTCAGCTTTATTTCCCAGAATGCTTCCTTTTCCTAAACACATGTCACGTTACGTAAATGCACCAAAAGTAAGACCAGAAGGCCAGAGGGGAGAAGGGAAAAAGGATGATGAACATCTGTAGCTTTTAACAGTCCACTGGAAAATATGCTGTTCACTGTTTGTTCTCCTAGCCAATCATTTCTGTCTGAAATTTCTAACAGAGAGAAGTCAAGTTTTATGCACATTTGTTTAGAAAATATCTTCCTAACAGAACTAAGCTAACCGAAATTCTTATTCAACATAGTAAATGCCCCTGCAGGAAACAACCTGTGCAGCATCTGCAAAAGCTGCATGGACTGAGTGAGCTCAACTCAGATTAAAATGTGTAAGAATGGTCAGAAATCTCACAGTTTGATCAGGCTCGACTGCTGGCTGAACACTGCTGAGGTGCACAGGGTGTTTTGATAAGTGGTAAGTGACATGATGCCCAAAGCCGGAGGCGGATTATATTTCTCACACATCTGCAAAAAGTCTTTCAGACACTCACGCACATTTTGTGCGTCCCCCAGGCTCCGGGACCACTAAGGCCAAGCTGAGACATCTATTTGTCTTGAGCTCACCTCATTGTGAATGTTATATTAAATATAATCACCCGAGCATAGATTTTGAGGAATTTATGACTTTCAAACATAATGAAAGAAAAATCAGCTTGACTCTCTGACTTGTGGAAAACTACCCCAATAAGCCACTCAATCTTTTCCATAGAAGGTCAAAAAAGAACATTGAGGTTATTCTGGGGAAAACAAAAAATAGTTGTACGTAATGCGCAAACTTGTATTTCAGTTTGTTTGTTTTTGCCATTTATTATGCTTGCACAAATTTATTATATTTGTGCAGTGCACCACTAATGGTTGTCCAGTCATCAGATTTCACCACCTGAGACATAGATTTCTGCAGCTACTGTGAGCTTCTTGAGAGCTTCTCTAATTCTTTCATCTCGCCTGTTTAATGACTGTCCACTTTTAAAGTTCGTCTTAAAACCCATCTATTTTACTTGGCTTTTAACACCAGCAGGATCTAATTTTAAATTGTATGTTTTTATATATTTTTTTTAAACTCTAAGTTTTTATTGTTTTTTATGTTGTGTTTCAATGTACAGCACTTTGTATCAGCTGTGATTGTTTTATAGTGCTTTATAAATAAAGTTGGTTTGGTTTGGTTTGGTAATGAGGTGGATGACCATTACATGGTAGGTTTGCAGTTGTGTTCCCTTCTGGCAGGTTTGAAATACGGCACATTGATCAACCAGTTAGGTAAATGTGCCAGTGTTGGCCACAGAGATGATTTTTCTTGGAATTAGCATTAAAGAAGATGGGGCTAGAGATGGATGATTCTATTGTTTCTAGAATTTATATGTGAGGAGTCTATATTTTGTGTTTGTACAATTTCAAGATGTTCCTTTACACAAACAGAACAAATCAAATTTCTTTGTATCAACAACTTCAAATATGGAGGAAAGATATGGAGGAACAATTTGGTCATACACTTTTATGTACCCCGAACATCTTTTCTTTTCTCCGCCTTTTTGGCTTTTGTTTTTGGGACTTTCTGCTTATCATGTACATTTACCAGTCATGCTGCATCTTAATCTAAAATCCGGCTGAAGTGTTTCCAGTGTTTTCTCAAAGCCTCAAACAAACCTCCAGGAAATACAAGCCTTCCCATAAACCGCAGGACAGAAGAGCGGAAAAAAATGTTTCAGCACATGTCTGGTTCAGGACAGGGAGAAGGGGTCAGCCACTTATAAATGTTTGTCTTAGCTTGTCATGATCTTTGAGATTTTGCTATGTTCTTTGTTTATAGGTTTTAGTGTTATTGCCATATGGTGCGGTCATCTGTCACATTCAGTGGCAACAGCCCCTTCCCTTTCCCAAAAATCTGCTGCTTACAAGGTTTTGTTTGAAGATTTTCAGATTATTTTCCACAATTTACAGATTCGATTTTCTGTTGGTCTTGTCAAATTTGTGGTTACAACAAAATGCAGAGAACTTGAAGAATACTGAACACATTTTTAAGACACTGGATTGTATTTTGGATTTAGATCATGATTTTCTGAATTTCACCATACTCTGAAGAACTTAAAGGTTATTTTTCCAAAACCTAAAGGTTACTTTACTAGAATGTACATTATGTCTTTACACCTACAGGCCACTTTCCTTGACCTTAGGAACTGCTATGCTGGAACTTAGCTATGACCTTTCTGACCTTGATAAACTTTGTTTGTTAAACTTGCATCATAATCTTACAGAAATAAAGTGGCTGTTTTTCAAAGATTAACTGTAATGTAAAGTTGTTTTTTTCACTTTTGAGAATCTACAGGTTTCTGGAACTTAAATGTTAGATATTCAGAACTTCAGTGTTGTTTTCTGAACCTGGTAAGTTATTTTCTGAGATTGCTCAAGATGTTTTTTGTAGTTACCACATGTCCTTGCTTTGATTTTTAATATGTTTTTTTCTGTCACACACACACACACAAACACACACATATATACACATCCTTATTTTATTTTGCTGAAATGGTTAAATTATATATATA
>CAEGAF010146577.1:0-17717 GCA_903067075.1 Micropoecilia bifurca
CAAAATCTGTCTATTTCTGTTTTCATTTCCATTTTAAGTTGTCTAAAGCACTTTGAAATGCCTTGCTGCTGAAATGTTCTCTACAAATAAAATTTGATTGATTGATTGATTGATTGATTAGGTTCGTCAGAAACACGCCTGATGCTACAAGTTCGACATGTGTGCACTGTGGACGCGTTTTGCGCTTCTGGTTCACATTCAAAGTCTGTGTGGAGGCGCATCTGACTCGTCAGAATCGCTCTAGCCGTTGTTTCCCGTTGCTGGTCTGTTCGTCAGACGCGTTGGCTGCGCGACGAGCCTCTGCGTAGAATTTGAATGTTAAACAGACGCGCCTGACGCTCAAATACGCTTGGTTTGAACGCACCATTATACTACTTTCTAATTTCCCTTGTAAGTATCTGTAAATGCCAGCGTTTGTGTAGCTAAATGTTCCCCTGCCATGTACAGTATCGGCGGCTCCCCACAGCCCACTAATGATCCCTCCAGGCTCGGTGGTGCCAGTTAACATGAACACATGTCTGAGGTCACACAAACACACACAGCCTCTAAACGCCTTCAGGCCACCGGAACAACAATCCTGCTGATACACATTCCAGCAAACAGCAGCATTGGAAGCGGGTCAAAGGTTGGGAGTCGTAGGCACCTTGTATAGACTTTAACAGCCACACACCTTTCTGCTCTCTTAATCTCACTTTTCTGCTCCGTCCCATCTAGTTCTACTGTGCTGCTGTGTGGACACACACCGTCTCACATACCTGTTTAATAGGAGTGTGTGTGTGTTGTCAGTAGTGTGTCCAGGCCGGTGTTTTACAGGTCTGTTCCCATGGCTTTATAGTCGCAGAGCAAACCTGCAGGCCAAATGTAGTGGCTGCCGTTTCCACTGTGCAGAAGCCATGGAAAATCATTACACCTCCGAGCTGCAGGACATGGAAACCTGGTGGAAAGTGGAGGAGCCTGCTGGGACGATGTCCCACGAAAAGACCGAGGTCGCTAACGGACAGAGCAACACCGGCTGGGAAAACAGCTTCGTTAGCTCAAATACATAAAAACAGCATTTAAAGGGGAGAAACTACAGCTAACTGGAATATATTGTGCTTTAATAAACCTAAAACATACTGAAATCATATAATGTCCTTCGCTTTCATGTTTATCAATCTGTTAACCTTTTGAACTCATGTGAAATTGGTTTATTTGTATTCCCTCCCACACAAGTAGTTTACGTCAGCTGTCAACAAAATGTCTTAATAATAATCGAATCAATTTCTTTTAAAATTGTATTTTCTATTGATGATACATAAATACACTATTTGACCTTTTTGATTTCTACACCCAAAAGTATGGAAAAACACTAAAACTACTAATATAACTAAATCTAATTGATACACTAAACAATATTTAACTAATGCAAACTAGCAAACACACTCTAAAAACTAAAACTAACTGAATTAGACAAAACGTTACAACAAATTATTTAGTTTTTTCCCCCTAAATAACTGAAATATTGACTATTTGGTGGCTTCACCAGTAACTCCACAGGTTGTTGCTAGGTAACCAAAGAGTGAGTGAGTTGCTAGGTAACCAAAGAGTGAGAGAGTTGCTAGGTAACCAAAGAGTGAGTGAGTTGCTAGGTAACCAAATAGTGAGTGAGTTGCTAGGTAACCAAATAGTGAGTGAGTTGCTAGGTAACCAAAGTGTGAGTGAGTTAGTTGATTCATCAACATTTCAGAGTTAGCTGTTAAAGATGGCTGAAGTCTTGCCACATTTTTCTTTAATTAAAACTAAAATTTTTAATTTCTTGACATTAGTTCTTATCCCTTCAGTAATAAACTATTTAGACAATATTTTTAATAATGCAAAGTACTTTTGTTGAAGGAAAATTTGTAAACCCTATATAAACAGAGTCTTGCGTAGTTGCTGTATTATTTTCCAAAACGTTTTTGGGGTTTATTATCCTTGTTTTCCTCCTCTTTTTTTTGCTGCTGCTTTTAGCAAAGTGTAATCACTGAAAACAGAACCACTACACTGTTAATAAAAGAAAACATACTTTGTCTTGTATCTACACAAATAATGAAGATTTAATTTGCAAAAATCTCAAATTAGACACAAATTCGCTTCATTCTTGAATTGTGGACCAAAGCAAGTCATCCAGAGGGCTGCAAATAGCCTTCGGGCCACACTTTGGGCATCCCTGGCCTCAGCCTTTTGGTGAACTGAAACTGAATGAAACTGGAGGATCCAAGCCCTGAAAGATGAGGTCACACAACCACATCCCCAATGTGATCAATCAAATGATTCAGAGCTCTGCTCTTTAAACGCACTTTTATGACTCATTCTCATTTTCATGGAATTACATACCTATACATATTGTTTGCTTTATTAGTCTGTTTACCCCAAAACGCGGCTGCACGTGTCCACAGATACGCAGACTGTTGACATCGCTTAAACACTTTAACCTGATTATTAGCAACACTGCTGGCAGTAGTTCATCCCTATAAAAACATTCATGTTTGCAGATGTTCCTTCAAGTTTACCTTTTATTATTTCCTGCAGCTAAAGCCGAAGATGTTTTTGTTTATCGGGGAATCAAGACAGAATTACGCAACGCTCTCAGGTTAAATGACTACAAGTAGATGATTATTACAACTTCAACACTTCCTTTCATAAGACTGGGAAACATCAGGATGAGTTTTTGGAGATAGTTTCTTTATATAAAATGTAAGAAAAGATTAAAGAAATGGTATGAGGACACATTTATTTTACAACTGCATGAAACATTGATATTTTGCAAACATTTGTCTGAATTTTACATATGTCATCTTGAATATTTGATAAAAGTCAGCAACATCTGGAAAAGTGTTTTGGCAGCTAAATGCTAACATTAGCATTAATGTTAGCATAAGCCTTTTTAATGGTTCCTGATAAAAATGTCAGCATGTTAACCCTCAAGTGTGTTGGGATGCCATATTTCAACACGCCTGTATTTAGTGTGTTGTTTCTTAATGATAGCTATGTTTTAAAAAATGAAAATATGCTTCACGGCTCGCTACATATTTACTTTTTGGTTAAATGTTAGCATGCACAGCTTTGCTAGCAAAGTCTCAAGGGAAGCTGAAAATCCTGCCATTTCTCACAACGCTGTTATTTTAGTTTGTCATATGAAATGTTTTCCAGTATTAGTTCTTTTGTTTGCAAGTGTAAATTAGCCGATTAGCTCTAAATTGTAGCTGATGCTAATTTCATCACAAATACAGCTAGGTATGTTTGGAGTTCCTTGTATGGTTTTAACTTTTTAATTAGCTACTTTGCACTCAGTCTAATGCGGGTGGCTTTGATTCAGCTTCTTTTAATTGGCTAATTAGCTGCAGCTTTAACAGAAATCATTGCTAGTTGTAGAGACAGCTACTACATTTAGCATTTGTAACGTTTGCTAATGTTAGTAAATTTGTGCGTTAAAATGTATCTTTGACTATCACTAAAGTAGAGCTGAGGATAATATTGTTTTACAGATTATATTTTTAACTCTTAATCTTAGTTGCATAGTTTTGTGTTAACATATGTAAATGAGCTAATTAGCATAATACAGTTGCTATGTTTAGGTCTAAGGTTCCCTAATGTTCAAGCTACATTAATTAGAACTGAATTGTACTGCAAGTATGTTTAGCTTATAACCTTTCTTCCATATTTAGACATAATTAACTATATTTAAGTCCATTTTGTACCGTCAGTTCTCTGTTTGCTAAAATCAACTTAAACCTAAAGTGGAGCTAACCAAGATGAAAATGACTGCGTACTTCTAAAACAAAGTATTTTCTTTTTTATAAATAGCAGTTATGACCGTATTTAAGGCATTTACCAGCTGACAATACATCTCCATTTATTGTAGGTAGTATTTTCAAACCAGGATAAAACTTTATTACAGTTGTAGAGTTTAGATGTTTGCAGTCGTTCATCTTTCACACGTTTCTAAAACCCCACAGAGATTTTTAATTTGCTGCAAGTGTTTGAGGGTGAAACTCTCAACGCCGGAGCAGAAATATAAAGGTCTAGACTAGATGTTTCAAGCAGATGTGGTGACTCTGGTTTCTACATATTTAATATCCCAAACGATGATCTGCACAAAGCGCGAGATAAAAAGCTCCTGACGACGATGCAGCTGGCTGCTTGTCAGCCCAGAAACTGAAAAACGTATCACTCCTTTGCGGCAGTAAACCGCGTCTTTAATGTAATTCCTTTTATAGCCATATCATTATTTCCTTTCAAATACCACAAATATTGCCTCTGTTATTTTTATAGACGTTGGCTGTTTCACCATCAAGGTGGAAACTCTTTTAATGCCCAATGGTTGGAACTTGGATCAAACGCTGCAGGTCTATTACTGTGGCCTGCCACGTGCTTTTAAAATGATCAATGACTAAATTTATTGGGATCATTTCAATCCTTTTTGCCAAACCTCTGATCGTCTTTTAGTGGAGGAAATAAAATATATCACAAGCTGCAGACTACTGTTGGACGGCTGGTTCTGAGAGGTAAAAGTTCACGATCCCCAGCCTGTCAGGAAAACTCTTTGCTTTTATACAGACTTCAAACAATGTAAACGTTTCCAACAACGCTGATGTAGATCTGCGTAATTAAAGATTTCCAGTTGAAAACGGGTTTGCTAATCAAGGCAGAAAATATGTTCCAGTTCAATTTTCACTTCCACTTATCGTATCGTTTATCATTTATCATGATACATTTATCATAAGAATTCTGATTTATCGTTATCCCAATAATTTCCAATTATTTATGTTTAAAACCTCCAAAAACTCGTTGTCTAGATTGATGGTTTTGCTGTTTTCTCCGATGTTTGTTCAATGAAAACATCAATAATTACCAATAAATTTGAAAATATGATGTAGAGTTTAGTAATTTAATCACATTTCTTTATACGGCTGGTGTCCCAAAGAAGCACTTTGCGAATGGGAAGGGATATAATTGCACAGAATGTAAACTGTGTTTTCTTCATTTCCCTTCACATCTGATTGGGAAAATGGAATCTCTAAAAATCTAAAAAATATATTTTTTTACAGTTTACAGACTAAAAACACAGGGAATCAATACCAAGCATTCAGTTTTCCATGCTTGTAATCTTAGTAATTGAGCATCAAACACTTTTCTGTTTTCATCCAGTCCTAATCTAAAATTGAGATAAACCTTCTGGTAGTCAAATAATAAGAAATTAGGACTTTTAATGATTGATTTGATCCATTTTTAGGGTTACAGTAGTAAGACAACACATTTTTTTGTACATTTTCCATAAGATAGCCACATTCCTTCAATGTTTTTTTCCCGCGCATTTCTTTTGCACACCTTCTTGCATAAGGGAAGGTTGATCCAAACGCCAGCATCTGAAATAACTTCCTCAATTTTGCAAATCAAATTTTATGCTCACTTGAGGCAGTTTTTGTTTTTTTCTGTAAAAGAGTTAAATTGCTAAAGGGGAAGATTGAGACACATTAGCTCTAATGTAGCAAATGCCTCCCATTCAGTGGTGGGTCTGTGCTCTGTGCAACTCTGAAAAATGTTAAACTCCAGTTTTCCATCCTGGAGGGAAGAACTCTCTCCATTTTCCCGCGATGTTTGTGACGTCTGCGTAGCCTGGTTTATTCACTCCAAACCAGCTCATGGAAATACCTAACTCTCCTGGTTTTCTTGTGATATTTTGACAAATTTACTCAAGATTCACATGACAATTTGAATCTTGATTACTGTCCCTTAGGAAGTTGGGACTGTTGATACTTGACCATGCTAGTTGATGCTAGCTCTTTCACCAAGCTAGGTGACAAGCAGCTGCTAAAAAATGAAAACCATTGCCATCATTTACTGTACACATGTAGTTAACTTAATATTTGTAGCTAATATTGATTACATCTCTTTGTGTGAGGGCCAGAATGCTAACGTTAGCTAGCTAGCTGCTAGCATCGGTTGCCTTTCTGGGCTTCAGGTTTGACTTACTCCCCACCGTCTTTGAAAGCGAAGCACTATAAAACTTACAAGTCGTTGTATGCTTTCTTCTAGATGTTGTTTTACTAATATATTTTTTAAATTCATGCAGCAGAACTGACCACTGCTCATTTTCTTGGGGTGGGGATGGGTTACTGCGGAAACAAAAATACATAATTAGCAATGAGTCACATTACTGCTTGGTTTTGAATCTGTACGTTTTTCGTCCAACGAAAGCAAGGATGTTGCCATACAAACTGTACAATGTTCTGGCAATTTTAGTGATATTTCCACAGTTTGTGGTCTCAACTGGTCTTCCACTAAAACGCAGAGTCGTCAATGTTCGAGACCGAGACAAGACCGAATAAAAATGTGGTCGACTCCAAGACTAGACCATGAAAAAGTGTTGTAGAGAACTACAACACGGGTTTATGGACCATGCGCAAAAGCCAGAGCTGGTGCTGGTGCAACTTGCTGAGGGGCAAAAGGCCAATGTTTGAAGGAAATGCTCTAACGATGTGTAAACCAGATATGGTTCCATACTTGAAGGAACCTTTAAGAAGACGCTGGTTGTAATGAATATAGGAAATGAGCTTTAAAGTTTCAATATTTGAGGTTTTTAAAGGAATATATGTGGCTGCTGCCCCAAACAATCCGGCCAAATAACGCCGGTGTGTCATCACCTTTAAGTCAACTTTGTTTTTAACGCAGAGTTGGTGGTCCACACTTCATGTTGGGATTCTTTTTCTTTATATGTGCTCTTCAAAATCCAGAACAAAAATAACGAGTGTAGTCTACATTTCACGCTAGCAGAGAAATACGAGGCTGAGGAAACGGATTCTTGGCACCTCAAGCTGCATCTAAAACATGATAAACACCATTTGTGCCACACTGCCTCATTTTTACAGCGTTACACTTGAATTGACCCTTCGGTTTGGTGTCAGGAGAGAAACCCAAGTCAACTTTCATTGGACGCAACTGTCCTCCACCTCTGACGGACTGGCTTTAGCAACAAAACGTTGCATGTGTGCGTCTGTGACATGGGGAGAGAAGGAAAAGGAAAAATGTCAGCGCAGCTCCAGAGAAACTGATACAGAGGCCATGTGCTGAAAGGTTATTGTGAGTTCTCAGACTGACTGGCCACTGCAGTAATAACGTGCTGATACACGTCTGTCTTTCATTTCTTTCTCCTCAGTGTTTCTGAACAAACAGAAAAAATTTGACACGCTTTGTTGTAATAATAATAACAATAATTAAAAAACAACCTCTTTCCAAAGTATTTACAGCCAATCTGAAAAGTTTGAGTTCATTTAAAAAATCTCAAAAAGGCTGAATAATATTTTAGGAAGCGTCTGTTCCAATCAATATCTGCTAAGGGTCTTTGAATCTCTCCTCTAAAACGTTTCTTGGTCTCTCTATCATCTCTGGGAAATAGATTTTGAGGGGCCACTGGCTCACGATTAAAAGGTAATCGCTGGCTGGGAGAAAAAGGCTCTTTAAGAAAGTCCCACAGAGGAGTTGATGACAGAGTGGCCTGAGTTATGAAAGGAAAGATGAAATGCTTTGGACAGAGTCTGTGAGAAGAGGAAAGTGGACAGGGATAATGGGGTAAATATGAGTGTAGGTGCGCAGAAATCTGAGGAATTAAATAGTTTTCCATGCGATAGAGCAGAGAATCCCATAAACCAGTAATTATTGGTGTGGTTGTGTCTAAAAAAAGAAACTTTCTTTAACCGATTTCTGTCGTGACGTCTACTGCTAAACAAACTTTTATTGCAGTAACTTAGGGTTCATTCACACTATTCCTGTTTATTTCACTTTTAATCGAACTCCAGTCCATTTGTCTGGAAAGTTTGGTTCGTTTTGGGAGATGTGAACACGTAATTTAACTCTAATGCGGACCAAAAGCACAAAAAACGTCTCAGGTCAGTTTAAGTGAACTCTGGTGCGGTTTGAACACATTTGTGAACAGCAAGCAGACCAAAAACTACTCAGAAAGAAGAAAGTGAACTACAGAACAGGGCATTCTGAAAACAAACGTGATAATCTAACGCTAGCAACGAAATGTCTCATTGTCTTTTACCAAAGACAAAAGAGAAATCCTACTTCCTTATATCTTGATGTTACTCCATTTTTTTTTCATTTCATGAAGAAGGAAGTTGTGTTCAGTGTCTTGTTTAGAGGTTTTTGCGTTGTTTCTTTCAGCGGTTTTTGGTGCAGTGCCCCCACAGGCGAGGACTGGAACAGGTTTTCAAGTAGTTTGGCTCACTTGAATAGGGATGAATAATAAATCAGGACATTTGATAGACACATGTTCAATATCAATAGATAGTCTGTCCAGTCAAGGTTCAATGTTCCACTCTGATCCAGAACCGCACAGCATTCTGGGGGATTTAGGCAGAGGAAAGGCTTTAGCCGTTCAACCTCTCACTGCTAGCTAAGCTAGTTTGGTGGAATCAATTAGCTCACTCTCTCCTTGGTTACTTAGCAACTCACTCATTCCTTGGTTACTTACCAACTCACTCATTCCTTGGTTACCTAGCAACTCACTCTCTCCTTGGTTACCTAGCAACTCATTCATTCCTTGGTAACCTAGCAACTCACTCATTCCTTGGTTACCTAGCAACTCACTCATTCCTTGGTTACCTAGCAACAACAACCTGCTGAGTAACTGCCACAGCAGCAGTGTTAAGTTTCACCTCCAGCTGGTTAAAATAAAAAAAAAAACGGAGTAAAACTGAGGATTCAACAGGAAAGGTCAGACCACCACCATTTCAGATATTTGAAACAAACAAACAAGCAAAAAAGTCAATAACTATTAGTTTTTGAAATGCTTATCTTGTGATATCTTGTGTCCTATCGTCAGACACTCTGCTGAAAATGTATCAAATGTTTCAATTTTCGTCCTCAATCGAACTGATTTTTACCTCAGTTGCTTACACTTATTTCTAATTTTCGGTGGCTTTTTTTTTTTTTTTTTTTTTACCTCAGATGAAGAATCACAGAAAGAAACTCCAGACAGCCATTCGGTGTGAACATTCGTTAGCAATGTCCGTCCAGGCCAACCGAGGGACTCGACCGGCTCTCTGACAGCCGCACTAAAGCCGTTTCATTTGGCTCCGTTCGCCGCAGCGAGACTTTAGGGGTAGGAATCAGTAACAGAGCCGTTTAGGCTGATTCGTGTTTCATTTTAACAGAAAAGGTATGTTCTTTTGAAAGCTGCTGCCAGTTTCTCTAATGTGGCAACAAAGAAATTTCTGATTAAGATGAAAGCTTTTTCATCTGCTGGTCAGGTGCCGTTTTATCAACACGGGATTGGAGCTCTTGGACAAAAACATTCGTGTATTTTTCGGGTTCAAACTCTGTTCTCCGTGTGGGTTTTCATTCTTTCCCTTTTTCGATTTGGGGTTTCCAGGACTTAAAGGTTAGAGAGATATCTGATTAGGCGTGACTGCTGATTACAGATTACAGCATGTGGATTCACTGAAACTTTATGTCGCTCTGCTTTTATCAACGTTGGGGCCTAATCAGTTTTATTCAGAGCACATGGTCACTTTATTTCATGTTTCCACTTGAAGCTGTTCACGTTTTGTTTATTAAGCTTTAAAAGCATCGAATGCTGTTGATTAAATCTTTTAGATTCAGCATAAAACGGGTAAAAGAGTCAGGCTGAAAGGGCAGTTTGGGGTACAAACATTTTTATTGTCACTACAAGAAATTCTTGAGTTCTCTGGGGGGTTTTTAAAGTACAAATTTAAGGCTAAATTAATTAAATTAACCTGTTTTTCCTGATAAGTTTTTGGTTTTGTGTTACAATCTGTGGACTACTGGTAACCGCAAAACTCTGCTTGATTCTCATTTCCCTCCAGTTGGATTTCTTCCATTGAGCTTGATTTCTCTGGTTAAATTCCAACTGGAACATTCACTCTTTGAAGAATTTGAATTAATATGAGTTATAATATTAAATTTGTCTTTGGGATCAATAAAGTGATTTTGAATTACGGCTTTTTGTAATATTTGTAAATTATTGAAGCAGTTTGTGTCTTACCAAATACCTTTATGTCTTTGTATGAATGTTTCTGAAGGTTTTTTTATAGTAACGTTGATGTAGACTTGAGGAATGGGGATCCTTGAATAAACAAATAAACCACAGAACACCGAGAACACTTAAAAAAATACAACAAAACATCTTTAAGCATAAATTCTGTAAAGAACATACCATATTGAGTTCTTTTTATTATTTCTTTTACACTGTATTGTATGCAAAGTTAAGTTATGTTGTTTGTGTTTCAATTTACTAAGAACAATGTAAACAGATTACTAATTTTAAACAAAAGTGAGAAAGAACCCTCATGAAGTTTAGTGAAAAGAAAAAGAGCCAAATATTACATTTTATACATTTTTTTGCTCATGATTTTGTTCCTTACTTTATGGAGTAAAAAAAATCACTGTTGAAATCAGAGTTTGGGATTACTGTCGCCATGGCAACCCAAATGAAAACGCATCACTGGAGGAGTCGTGTTAACGTTAATATCCAGTGTGAATCCTGATTATTAAAGCACTGGAACGGCACACACACACACACACACACACACACACACACACACACACCCCAAAGAAAACCCTCCTGTCTGTCTTCTAGCGGACAAACATGGAGTCCCAAACCAGCTAGCGCAGCGCGGCGGGATCATGTTCTGAGCTTGTTTACCTTTGCGCGGCGAAACGTCCGCAGTGACAGATGGCTTGTTTGGTGTCCCACATGCAGCCAAATAAACAGTGCGGCACGGAGGAATAAACGCTCTCGTCCAGTTGTTGTGACTCTCTTGTTTGAAGAAACACACACAAAAAAATGTCTGCTCTGGTTTTCTACTTTTAATTTAAATTTATTTTGGGGTTGAAAGTTGCCCTACCTGTCAGGACACCATGAAAACATTCACATCAAAGGATGTTTTGTTTATTTTTGTTGTGTTTTTTTTAAGGCTGAGACAGGTTTTATAAATGCCAGCCTGCTTCAATACATGCGTGTGATGGTTCACAATTATAATGTTTACAGTGCAAAAAACACAAAATCTCAGCAAGTATTTTTGGAATAGGTTCAAGAGAAAATATCTTACTTGAAGTAAGACAAAAAAATAACTTACAAGTAACTTTTCACCAAGAAATAGGAGCTTGTTCTAAGTAGATAATACCTTAATACTTATGAGAAAACACTAGTTATATTGGCAGATTAATTTCTAAATGAAGTGGGAAAAATGTTGTTAAAAGTGAAATAATCTGCCAATAAATTGCTACTTTTAAAACTTGTCTTAGTCCTTGGCTTTCAACACATGTTGGGACTTTTGCTGTTACCTCTTTTCATGGGTTTTATTGCTCCTATTGTTGTTCTTTGTCCCTTCTACATTTTGATTATTGTCTGAACAGCACTTTGTTTCAGCCACTGTTGTTTTAAAGTGCTTTATAAATAAAGTAGTAGTAGTGAGTCCAACAAATCACCAATGGGAAAAACATTTGCCATTGATGTCACAAATGACAGTAAAATATTCTGCTTCGATGAACCACCTGCTTGCTAAGCTAAATCTAAATAGTATTAACATGCTTGTTTTCCAAGTCAAACCATTTCTAGCCGTTTTCCAGAAGAAATAAAGTTTTTACATTTTTTTTCTACTTGTTTTAAGTGTATATAGTTTTTGAATATTTCTGTCATGTATTGTTAATGTGCCAAACCGCTCAAAAACACTTAAAACCAAAGCAGAGATTTATTATTACTCAGTTCAACTTGGCTTGAACAACCCAGGCCATGGCTGGGCCTGGCCTGAGTTGCTAGGTAACGGGAATGGGCCTGGCCTGGGTTGCTAGGTAACGGGAATGGGCCTGGCCTGGGTTGCTAGGTAACGGGGCTTGGGCCTGGCCTGGGTTGCTAGGTAACGGGGCATGGGCCTGGCCTGGGTTGCTAGGTAACGGGAATGGGCCTGGCCTGGGTTGCTAGGTAACGGGGCTTGGGCCTGGCCTGGGTTGCTAGGTAACGGGGCTTGGGCCTGGCCTGGGTTGCTAGGTAACGGGGCTTGGGCCTGGCCTGGGTTGCTAGGTAACGACATAGCCCCCCCCTCCACTGTGACTCAACATTTGGGAGGTTTTTGAAATGACTCACTTCCCAAACACCAAGAACCATTAACTTATTTCCAAAAAACAGCTGGATGTTTATTTTTTTCTTTTTAAATGTTTGGATTGTTTTTGGAAGCAGTTGACGCCCAGATGGAATTATATCATAAAAAAGTGAATTTTACATATTATGTCCCCTTTAAAACTGGGTGATTAATTTGCTATTATAGCGAATTCCTGTGAATTCACATTGTTCTGTTCTGTTGAAACCAGTTTGTTTTTGGCGATATTTCATTGTAATAATCCCTGGAAAACATAAATAAGAGAAAAGGGAAGAAGAGTAACGGAAACAACTCAAAACTTGTGTTTTGATCTGTTTAATGTGTTTTCCTTTCTGAGTCACTTCCTGGATGTCTTCCTGGGTTAAAGCGCCTTTGTTTCAGTCAGGATAAGATCTTTTAAGGCCCCAACATTGAGAAATAAAGTAAAACACAATTTTGTAATGATCTGTAATTGCGTCAGTTCTGAAGAACATTGAGCAAAGCTGTCCAAGCTGTCCAGATCGCATTGAGTCGACTTTTCTATTGTTTTCTATGGTGTCATCGTATTGATTTTAAAATCACTTCAACAAAATAATATTTAAAATATAATTTGTCTGAAAAAGTAGCAGAATAATCCACAAAGCACAGAAATTACTGTTAAGGTCACATCTCTGAGTTTTATTGTCAAACAGCCTCATTTACAATTTTTAACTCAGTTAATTGTAATTAATCACATTTTAGTCAAATACTGTCAACCAAATATGCAACATTTTTAAAACAAAAACCACTTTTTGCAGCTAAATTATTGAATTAATAGACACTGAGCTCAATAATAAAGATGTTTACTGTTTTTATTCTGTTAATCTATGTTATTTAACCATCAGATTGGTGCAAAGACGCTGGTTTAAGCTTTCATATAATTCAGGAACCAATGATCATTCATGAAGCTTATTTAGAAATGTGGACTGTAGATGCTGACATTAGCATTAGCTTGTTGCTACATGCTTAGCATTGACATGCTGTCTTAGCCTTGAACAGCTTCACTAATAGGCTAAATATTTTTAGCACAACTGGAAACAACGATAGTCTAACAGTGTCCAATCAAATTGTCTTTATTTTTAGAACTGTATTAATTTTTACAGAGCAATTGCACATCAGCAATAATTAACATAAGTGTTATCAAACTGGTTTTTGAAGCAGAAATTAACCTCCAGTGCATCAAGAGAAACTTCTTGGTCGGCCATGTTGTGCTTCAGATTTGCAGATGTACCAGAAACACGAGAATGCAAAGTTTCCGGCCAGAACCTTTGTTAAAAATAAGTAATTTAATGCAGCTGGAGAGGCACCAGCACCCTGGTCCCACTTAGGGACAAGATTATAAAGAAAATGGATGGATGGATGGAAATTTGAAAGCATTAAAATCTATGTAGTTTTTTAATCACAATTAATTAACCAGTTAAAATCCTGGCCCTTGTATAAATACAAATGATTAGTTAAAACCTGAAGAACTGAATATTTTTGGTAAAATTTCACAAGCAACAAAAGCCAGATTACTTCTAAATAGGATTTCCCCCCCCCCCCCCCCCACACATGAAATCAATTGTAGTCAAAACTAGAAATATTTACTTTATATTAAAACATTCAAACAATAATTTAGGTTTGTGTTGTTTTATATCCACCGTAGGACATTTAAAAATCTATTCCCCCCCTTTTCCATGATGATTGGCTGTTGGACTCTGGATGACACTCAGGAACAGCTAGTTGTAAACATCGGTGTCGTTTAGAGCTCTGGCCTCGGATCTCATGACGGATCAATTTACCTTTAAACTTCTGAACGAGTTTGAAAGCTTTATGTTCGTCTGCAAACAGAAGCAGGCAGATGTTACTTTCCTCACACATGTGACTTTTTCTCATCCTCATTTTGCCCTCATTTCCAGAAAAACTGACCTCTACCACTCAGAATTTGCTGGAATAAAAAGAAACAACAAAGGAATAAATCTTTAACTAGACAGTTGTGGGGAGGCAACTCACAATAAGTCATCACTACTCAGCTTCACCATCCCTGCCACCGAGCTATAAAAGTAAAAGAAATGTGTGTAAATACGTGGACAGATGCCACTGACGTGTGGAAGCGGAAGGAGTTTCTGGCTCGGACTCATGGGAGCATCCTTGTTTCTGTGCTGGAAAAACACGACTCACACGCTGAAGAGATTTCCCAAACTTTCAGCAGGCATGTTGGGAAATATTGGGGGGAAAAAATGAAAAGAGAAAGAGAGCAACATCTGCCCAGCAGATTTCCATCGTTTCTTTACAGAACTTGTCTTTCATCCTTCGCTTGTTCTTTCCTCTGTTCGTCGGAGGAACATCCAGATCTGGTTCATGGAAATGTCAGGGGGAGAAACGCCAGCATTGGGAAACGAACCACTGCAGATGACTGTACTGTAGTTTTAATTCACTCCCACGATTTATGGGGATTACATTCACAGGTATTTAGCACAAAATCAATCACTAGTTAGCTGAAAACAAATGTAACAATAATTCAGCTGAGGAAAAATATCGATTTTGAGTTTGACAGTAATCAACAAACTGGTCTACTTGGTAATTTAATGACAAAATCTGGCATTAAAGCCACTGTTATAAAATGTTTTCAATGATTTACCTCATGAACAAACTTGCTAGTTTCTTTTTTATATATTTAAACACAGCAGTAACATATTTTTTTACATTAGCAGTTAGCATTAGTGTTTGTATTAAAAATTAGCCTAAAGTTTTGTCAATAAATACAGCTAGTGGGAAGTAAAGCAATTTCCAAGAAATTAGCTCATTGCTAAGTTAAATCAAGCTAAAATAGAAGCGAATAACTGCTCAAAGTTGAGCTAACAGGTAAGAAGAGTCGAGCTAATATCAATTTAGTCAAGCTAACATCAAAGCAGTTAACAGCAAATCAGAGTGAAGCTAACATCAAATCAAACAAGATAAAATCAAATCATTTAGCCTGACTGCCAATTAGCGTCAAGCTAACATCAACTCGGTTAAGCTAACAGCTAACTACAGGCCTTCAAAAGTCTTAAATTTGAGTTGGTGAAAGCTGCAGAGTCCCTGAACAGGACAGCATTTCTCTTGTGTCTCACTGAATCCAGAGTAAACTTCAGGAACAAAATGGTGGAAATAATCTGCTGTGACCAAGGCCTTCGCCCAATTTCTGAACATTCTTGATGAACCATAACAGGAACAAGAACGATGCTGTTTTTCTGCAAAGGCAAAATCACAAAAAACCCCTTTCATCTCCTTTCTTTCTTCATAACTTTCATCAAAATGCCAACATCAGTTATTCTCTCTCCACAATTGCTCCATCACATGATGCTCATATTTGTTTCTGATGTTGAACACAGTCCTTTTCCCTTTTTTTTCAAAGTAATACTCGTCTCTTACCGGAATGGGTCTGTGCTTTGTGGTCCTGTTGTGGTTTCTTGTTTGTACATTTGTACAAAGTGAGAAAAAAGCTAAACAAAACATTAAAATCAAAGCCTATGCATACTAATGAACCCGATCCAGCTGCTGCGTTTTCTCTCTCATCTGTTTAACAGTCATAAATACGGGCTTTACTCGACTCTCGCTCTCTAATTTTGGGTTTACGTCCTTCACCTTTCACACAATAACACTGGCTCAAAGTCAGAAGCATTGCAAAACATTTAATAACTCTGAATCCACCGTAGATGAAAGGACATATAAGATTTATTTCTTGACTAGTGGGACCATGAAAGACGTTCCTGCATGTAAACGTAAATGCGGACGAACGAAGCGTCTTCCGGGGTGGGAAGCGCAACATCTGGCCGAACAATAGACTGGATTCCAGCTCGTCTTGTCCTTGTTTACTGGTGGGTGTGGACGCGCTCAGACACAGTTATTCTGATAATTTACTGGTAAGGCTTGGCAAAACGTTTGAGAGCGAGCAGACAAGTGTTTCATCTACAAAGACGGGCCTCCAGCAGCCTGTGTGTTACCACTTGGTTCTGATGTTGTTGGGAAAACACTGGAGAAATTAAACTCGTTAAGTTTGTATAATTCGTCTCCCAAACTGTCAGCGAGATGCAAGTTTCTCATCGTTTTTGTTTCCTGGCCCACGAAGCAGTGAAACGGACGTAGAGTGAACGTTTTTTCACTTTGTTTTTAACATTTAGCTTCACGGTTAATGGCTTCTTCGTCTCTGAGTGGCGTTTCAGCTCATGTTTTCTCTGGACTTTTGGATAACTTTATTTTGCTCTTGTCCAGAGGTTCTTGTCCTAATTTCTCAACACCGAGATAAATTCATGGGATTTTTATCTTTCTCAACAAGATCCAGAGAGACTCATCCATTCATTTATCTGTAGTCGCATTAATTACTGCAAACGTGTCTTTTTAGGTAGGTAGAAAAAAATAAGTCAAGCTAAAAAAAATTGAGTTTAATCTTAAAAGTTTTCTAGAAAAAAAACTGTTTAAAAACCTGAGCATTTGCCAAGAAAAGACTTATTGTTTTGGAAATTTCTGAGTTTTAAAAGATACAAATTTGTGGGAAAAAACTAAGATTTTTAGATTAATCTCATAAATATTCTGGGATTTTTTTTTCTATGAAAGTAAAAAGGAAAATGAGTTTTGAGGGATTTCTTTCTAGAACATCTCTGAGATTAATCTTTAAAAAGTTTTTGTATTTTTTTGTAGAAACATATTCCTCCTCATTCTGGAGCAACAGATCCTCATACGATCTGACACATCAAAGTTATAATTGGCTTTTGTTTTATTTCTTGTTTAATCCAGTTTTTTAGAGCCTGTTTATTTGTTAGTAGTTAATTGTTTAGTTTCATATTAGTTTTATTAGGTACGGTAGTGTTTTTGAATTAATATACACTGTATAAATATTAATATTTATAAGGCTAAAACATCTGTAATCTCAGTTTGTTTTAGTTTAATACACACACAATATAATTCCAGTTATGGTTTCCCCCCCTTTAATTACCATTTTTATTTATTTCAGTTAAAATGTTTTCTTAATTTCAGTCTTTGTTGTTTCGTTTGTTTTTTAAACTATAATAACGTTGCGACCAAGGGGGGGGGGCAGTTGGAGTGGGAACAGGGGCAATTAGTGAACTTGAACTCTTGAGGTCACAGAAAGGGAGAGTTCACCACCTCTTAGAAAGGTCGCGACCTCTGCGTTTACTCAGCCAGGAACACACAAACAGGCCTGAACTCAAACACGCACAGCCAGACCGCAGCCCGGAGGTCAGAGGTCACGAGTTAACTAAGGGAACTAACAACAACTGCAGGGAGGGAGGCGGAGCGGCGGAGAGCCGTTCTCTAACCTGCATCTGGCCTCCAGATGGTTTGTGAGTCAACCCTGGGTTACACACACACACACACACACACACACACACACACACACACACACACACACTTTGGCTTCCCCCGCTGAGACCGGATCATTCCCAGGTTGGGTCGATCAGGGGCTAAACTTGACACCTGACTCTTTCTCTCTTGCTCCCGCTTACACACACACACACACACACACACACACACACACACACACACACACACACACACACACACACACACACACACACA
>CAEGAF010146596.1:0-26007 GCA_903067075.1 Micropoecilia bifurca
ACACACACACACACACACACACACACACACACACACACACACACACACACACACACACACACACACACACACACACAGGGCCAGAGAGGATGGAAGGAGTGCCAGGAGGTGAAAGACAGACAGACATGTGTGTCGATGTGAGTGGAGGTGGTGGAGCTGCAGCAGCACCACTGTGCACTCAGGAGGCTACACAGGGCCTCCCTACTCAGGAACTTCAAGTTTTACAGCAACAGAAAGGCATCAAAATTTAACGATGATGATTAATAATTCACATTTCACCCAAAAAACAGATTTTCTGAAACGATGAAGCAAAAATCAATGCTTTCTTCTTCCTCTGTCTCTTTCTCGCTCCCCATATCGTCATGCTTGCATGGAGGGAAAAGACAGAGGGGGGGTGGGGGGATGAAGAGCAGAGGCCCAGCAAAACTTCACTCTTCTTTGTTTGGGCCACGTGTGTAGGAGATTCTGCCTACGGTCCTCCAAGGTGGACCTCGACTCCTGCACCGTTTCACTCAAAATCCCCCGGAGGCAGCAGCGCTGCTTTAGCCTCGCCACCTCCAGACTGGGTCAGAGGAGACGCCACGTGGAGGGAGGTGCGAATCTCAGCGGAGCTCGAGAGAAAGCACAATCGCATGTAAGCGTACACCCATCTGCGTGCACGCTCTCCACGAAAGCACCAACTGTGAGACAAACAGGCTGCTCATAAGTTCGAACAAAGGCAGTGCGTCGACGTGGTCGCGTGTCCATTGTGAGGTTGACGTGTTGAGTCAACAGGCATACATCCGAAGATAATTATCACCTCGGTATGAGGCTGCCTGAAGACAACGAAAGGTGCACACCCTGCGCATAGAGGCGCGTGTGTGTTTGTGTCAACATGCTCATGTCAGAATGTCAGGCACACCGCTGCGACTCGGCGTGGTGTTACCTCTTTCTACGTCTACAACCTGTCTTGCCGCACTGTCTCTCCCTCTTAAGCCACAAGAGACCCAAGTTTAGTTTAAAGACCATGCTGAAATCTGTCATCCGTCTTCTCGTATCTCTGCTCATTCGGATGGCTTGTCGGATTGTTTAGCACAGTCAATTTAAATACCGGGAGCTTGCAGCAAGCCTGTGTGGGCAGGGTTGGTTTACTAATGTTTTTGGAAACACTTGACTCGCAAGGTTAGTTGGTCCGGACATTTTTGGCGCTGACACGCTGAGGAGGTGGAAATGTAAATCAGCAACACAAACTGGGGGAGGATGGTTTGTTTAGTCGTTTCCTAAATAAAAAAAAAAATGTTTTCACTGTATGACAGTAAAATTGGAGATGACAGTGAATATAATGGTACATGTCTGAGGCAGATGTTGTGTTTTAGTGCCATCACCTATGCTGTGCCTTCAGCCTACCTGCAAGAAACATTTTGTGGTTTTCCTTGTCATGCAAGTTGCTGTTTCAATGTTTAAAATATATTTAAATAACCATCTTTTTTAATGGATGTACATGTAAAAACATGATACTTGTTGGCGTACAGAGCCAAAATAAACTGTAATCAGACACAGCTCTGGCCAAACAGAGAAACAAAATTGCATTAATAACTAGGTTAAAAACAAAACAGGCTTATAAAACAGACACAGCTCAAAAATGTATTTAAACTTATTTAAAAGCACATGTGTCCCCATCCTCTGGTAGCTGCATCCAGCATAAATAACCGAGTGATAAACTAAAACCTAACATGGCTGGTTTATTGGATGTGACAAAGTATTTTGGGGATGTGGTCATTGGAAGATTGATGCGACAGATATGCCGCTGAAAAATTATGAGCAATTAAATGTCCGTCAGGCTGCTGTGGCTTTAAAAAAGGACACAAAATAAGATTCCCTCTTTAAGCCTTAAACATGCAGAGCCCCACTTCCAAACTTTTTAAATTATAAAGTGTAAAAGAGTCGATTAGATTGTTACAAACTATTCCTTAATAAGCATTTAGAACACACTCAAGTAGCTGCATAGACTGAGACATCAACTATCTGACCTCACTGTAATTTTGGAATATGGCTGAGTGGTCTGCAGTAGAATGAGCTTATGTGAAATTTGGCTCTCTTAATGTAGCCTGTGAAAGATTCTTCTTTAAATCTGCAATGATCCTTTAAAAACCTTTGTGTAATTACAAATGTTTCTTAATCCTTTGTCATAATATATTTTCAATAGGGATTTGTAAAGTGTTGTTTGTACATGTATATGGCCTGGGATTTTCTTTGTCTTACTCTGTAAACACAATTAGGAAAGTATGAATTTCCAAAACCACAATAAGAGACTGATTGACACATTAGTAGGCAGCCTGTCAGGTCAAATGAATACACAAACAGACTTCAGTGCAGCTGTTTGTTTTTTATGTAGTTCCAGGTAAAATGTAGAATAAAGACATTAATCCAATGCAGAATTTACCCCATATTCAAGAAGCATCTTTAGTGATGCACTAACATAAAAATCTGAGCTATCAATATTGCTGTTGCATAGATCTCTGTGACACTATTAATATGGTAAAAGTCTAAATTCGGTGTGGCTGACTGTAGACTGAGATGAGCCCCAGCTCGTTAATGATAAACTAGTTGATGGGGGTGGGAGGGGAGAACATTTAGATACTGCGAACTGCAGAAGATACTTTTCTATTTATATGCTCTATGGGGTGTATGTTTGATAAAACGCAGCCTCTGTGGGGGGATTAGAAGCAATGCTGACTAACTTCCTGTGATTGTTGAGGACAAACGATGGAGCCGTGTGTTGTTGTATGTGGGTGGCACATCTGGCACTGGAGGCTAATAATCTATGTGCATGTGTTTGCATGTGTGTTTGTGTGCGTTTCTTGCCCGTTTCTGTGTGATGTAGAAAGAGATGCCTTCTGTGAATCTGAGCAATTGAATTTGTATTTATTTTTGTTTTGTTTTGCCTACCTGGGTCTCTGATGCGTCCCTCATTGTCCTCACGCGCAGCCTTAAAAGGTTCTTGCAAGTATTTTTGTTTCAAGTGTACATTGGGTGTGATGACGGAGATTGTGCCAAAGATTCATCCAGGGTAGACGAATAAGTCATTATGGTATGTTTTCCGTAAGAAATTAGTAGGCTGAGGTAACCCGAGGGAAGGTAATTCAAGGGCAATAATGCACAGCTATTCCCCCAGCAGCAGAAATAAACAGTCTCCTCTGTTTATTTGCCTTTGCTGCACTCCCACGAGAAGCCAGAAACAGCAGGACAGAGGCGTGGAAAGAAAAAAATGGTGGGGGGAAAAAAAACAAAAAAAACAAGATAGCGGGATGAGAGTGAGAAATACAGATGACAAATAGATGATGCTTCTTTCCCACTTTGACACCCACCTACCCTTGCTGCCGTGTCCTTCATTTCGCTTCAGAGAAAAATTAAAACAGGTCAGCCCACGTTATCTTTCCCTGCTTTTCTCTTGTCCCTCGTTTCTTCTTCCTCCACATCAGGCCACGTTTTTCTTTTTATCAGTCTCTCTCTCCCTCTCTCTCTCTCTCTCTCTCTTGTCCTCCCACTCTGCTGGTCAGCGTTCGGGTCAGGACAGGAGTCACGACGAGGCTCTAGGATGCACCATCATTCCACCTCCCCCCAAAGCCACCGTCCCATGGCACCCGTAGCCGTCTGTCGTTCATCACATCCCACAATTGACAGCTGCCTCCACCCACTCGCGCTTTCACCTCTGCGATTCTCATGGAAGACAATGTGTTGCATGATATGCCAACATACGCCCGGTTGTCTTAGAGCATGTGAAATAACTTGTCGCACATTCTGTTTCTGCAGCGACGTGAACTGTTTCTCAGTTTTACTCAGGAAAAAATGAGGTTTGTGTGAGAAAATTAGATTGCAATTGAGCCGTGCTGCCACGAGAGAGTATCTTACAGTCGTTAACAATGGTAATAAGTTGAGCAGGATGTTTTTATTCATTTTTTTCTTGTTCTCTGAGGGAGCAGAGTGGCTCCTCTATATCATGCAACAACAAGAGACAGAGGAGGGGCGTAGCAAACTTGTCACGTTTTGTTGCGAGAGATGGTGTTCCTTCTTCGTGACAGCTCTCCCCGCGGTGACATTCAGGCCCCCACAGTCGTCATCTGATGATCTCACCGGTGAAGCTCACACTTAGACTCAGGCGCGCACACACATACACACACACACACACACTCACCTGCCCATTTGTGACCTCAGTGCGCTTCCTGAATAAACAATTCATAGAAAAAGAGCTTCCTTTAAGCAGAATGTCATTATGCATGTGGAGCCCACACATCTTTGCACGTCGTACATTCCTCACATACAGAGGCGGGTTGCTGTAAGGTGAGCCCTTCTTTCTGCTTGGTGGAACTGGACAGATGAAGCAAAGCACCACAGTAGCGCGAGAGCCAGATAGGAGGTGGAGTAGCTGCTCACATGTGAGACAAGCCTGTCCGCCTGTCAGATGAACTACTAAAACCTACCACAGGGACTCGCAAACTGGGACGCCGGAGGACCTTTGGGTCTGGTTACGTTCTGCACTTTTCAAAGATAGGTCAGCATCTCCTCATGCTAGGAATTTCATTTTATCATGTCCACTTTTATATTCTCCACTAGACCGATCATTATTTACAACCTATATTTATGTTTATTTTATCGTGTCCATTTCACAAAGTGTAATTTCACATCAGATTTTACTGTCTGGATTATTTTAAAAAAAAATAAAAAAATAGGCCAATGTATCCCTATTGATTATATGAAGTGAAAAGTATTTCAATGTTAAACTTACAAAGTACTGTTCAGAAGAGAGCGCTTTGGAGGAGGGATAAAGTGTGGCCCAAAATGTTGCGGAGCCAGATGGACAATGACAAAAGACTGGAAATAAGGCTAAGGCCTAGTCAAAGGTTTTTGAGAAACTAAAGAGGACAAGGTTGACATCCATCCATCCATCCATTTTCTTGCACCCTTGTCCCTTGGTGGGGTCGGGAGTTGCTGGTGCCTATCTCCAGCTTGCGTTCCGGGCGAGAGGCGGGGTTCACCCCGGACAGGTCGCCAGTCTGTCGCAGGACAAGGTTGACAATGTAACAAAATAATGCAGATAAAAAAATACTTAAGTAAAAAGGTTTCAGTAGTACTTGCATTTATACTTATTTAAATACAATGTTTAATATTCTGACGTTATTAAAGCTGATTCAACTTTTCCTGTTTCAGGTCAATTGGGATTATTTAAATTATGTCAGCTTTCTAAATGCTAAATTGTTAGGCTATATGGAGGAACACCTGTTAAAGGTGTTTTACGGCAACATCTCAAACACAGTACTTCTTTGTGTGACATCATGGAAAATTCAAAGTGAACCAGGCAGAAATCAGGAAGGAAAACATATAGAACTCTACAAGTCTGTTTTGTCCCAGGATCCACTTTTCAAATGCCTTAAGGGCGCCACATCCATCTGTTCGAACAATTAGATGCAGGAACAGCATGGGGAGGTCCAGCCATCCAAGTATTCAGGAAGAAGACAAGGACTGTTTCATATGGACATGTTTTAGGGCAAAAAGTGTGCATAAACCATAGAACAAAATAAAAATAAAACACGACAAAGACTGGCTAAAGCTGGTAAGAGATTATTATCCACAGTAGAATGGGTCATGTACCAACTTGAGCTGAAAATTCATTCAGAAATTAATTTGTCATTACTCTAAAAGAAACAAAAATATACAGGTTGAAAAGAGACTCAGGGATAAAGACCTTAATCTTTGAAGACATGTCTCATGGTTTGATTTAAACAATTATATTTTTTAGCCATTATCTTCAGTGAAATTGGTGGAAAAAACAATTTGGACCAACTGATAGCATAGTTTTCAGTCACAGAAATCACAGCATAGTTTTCAGTCACAGAAATGGAGCCATGTTACATGTGACATTGCCGTCTGACCACGTGTCAATGCATGGGGCATGTTGTACACTATTGTTGTATTGCTATCTTACACCTTTTCACATTGTATTTTTAAGATTTAGCTGACGTGAATGAGAGGAAAAATTCATCATAATTCAGTTTAATACAAAGTTTTCAGATAATACAAAATTAAATGAATTATAGATAAGGTTTGAGAACATTTGTAATGATTCATGTGTCTCTTTATCAGCAAGTTACCAATTAAAATAGAATAACCTAATGCAGCACCACCCCTAACAATGATCTCACCAGCAAGCTTAGTCTATTTACAGATACTAAAAATGAACATTTTAAAATTTACATTTGAATTTTTATCTATATAGTCAAACATTTATTTACCATAAAGGGACAGATTCAAATTTTTATTGTAATATATTGATTATGAGACCAGAAAGCTGATTTCTGTCTTTATATTAGTTTTAGCAAAGGTTTAATATTTCATAAAGGTAATATGATCATAGATGGAATTTCTTAATTTAAAGCAGAGCATATCAAAGCCTGTGTAGAATCACACAAGAATGCTGTGTATAGACTGAACCTGTGTCTGAAGAAAGCAGAAGTGTATGCAAGTAGGGAGTGTTAGAAAACAACTCCATGGTTATATTAGGCATGCATTTAAACCTCTTTGTTTGTGCTTTAGCTCATGCTAGCAGAAGTGAAAATGAGAGGACTATGTGAGAAGACTCAAACATGCACGTTCACACGCAGCTGAAAGTCAAACGAACACCATCTTGTTGAGACAAGCACGCCTGCAATCATGCATTGTGAAGCACCCACCTGCAGCTTCTAATTGCACTTCTTGTGTTCTTTCTCCACAAAACTTCTGACGCCCACTGTGTCTTTTCTGCCCACCAGGATAATCAATTTTCCTTTTTTAAAATGCCATTCAGTGGCTTTTTTTCCCTGTGTGATCTCTTCCATCACTTTTCCAAACCCAAGAGTCTCATATGACGATCATGTGACATGTGCCCGGCTTTCCATGGTTTCTCAGGCAACAGAGATCTGCATAGCAAAAGTATGTATGTTTCTTAAAACTCCCCCCTAGCCCCACTTTTTGACACAATAGCACCAGACAGTGACATATTTTTAATGGGAGTCTATGTGAAGAAAAATCCACTTTATACAAGTAGCAGAAGCATACCGGTACGCCATCCTGACAATTCTTGCCAGCTGTTAAACTCTTCGGTTTAAGTGTAATGGTGAATCTTCTTTCTATCTACAAATAGTCTGTAGAGCTGACATTCAGTCCATTCAAAGACTGTGTCTCCTTTCACAGAGCCTACTTGTATTTTACAGTCTTCTGTCATTTTGGGTGGTTCTGAGTCGGTACAGTAATTCCATATGTGTCAGCAACGAAGGAATTCAGTGTGGGTGACTGTTAAAAAGTAATTGCTTAAACAAAAAAAGAAAAGCCCTCCACTTTCCCTGACTGTGAACAGCAAAGTGTTGGGTAACTGGAGATGTTCCTTCCGGGTTTTTTTCTTGCTGAAAATATGACGTTATCTGCTTCAGAGCATGAAATGCAAAACCTGGCAAAAGAAACAACTCATATATTTTGACCTTGCTGTAATATTCACCACTGTTTCCCTTAAGAAATAAAACATCTGCTTATTTTAATATGTATGATCTTACACATTCCCATCTTAACAGGAGCAGTGTTTATGACACATCTGCAAGTATACGTATGCGCCGGCTGGTAAAATATTCTACGTGATGTGTGTTTTGAGCCTGTCTTTGGCTGCAGTTTCCTGCACTTCGTCACTCACAGCTCCTCTGGTTACAGCCTGGCCCCTCTGGGGAGCCTCCAGGGCCCGTTGGCTAAATTAGTTTCAGCAGCACCACGAACCAGAGTCGCAGGCCTCTGTAACCTCTTTTTGGATTACAGAACTCTGACCCGTCTCTCTGTCAAGGCCTCCCAAAGGCCTTTGAAGTTTCTCACGGCTACTACAGATGAATAATCTACCCCCAACCTCTGCCCTTCACAGAACCTCCCTTATCCTCTCATCCTCCTTTTTTCTTAATCCATTCCTTTGGAATGAAAGGATACCCTTAGTTTACACCTCCAGCATCCCCAGCCCTCTGCAGCCGGACCAGACCAGACACATCAATCAGAATGTTGCGGCTTATTTGAGGCTGTTGTAAAGTTTTGACCTAAACTCATCTGATTTTCCTTTGATGACTATGTACAGATAACAGAACATAAGAAAATATTTTACTTTATTTTGTTTTCAAGTATCTTACTATGAATAGTCATTAAATATTGTGTATAATGTAAGTGATGTCACCCCACTTTGTGAGCTAATTGGTTTAAAAACAGGGCTTTAATTTGACTTATGAAAAGACAAAATGTCTTTACATTTTAAACTGACTTTATCATCGTTTGCTGTAAGAATGTGGATTCTTTTCTTAACACCTAGTTTAAAAGGCTGCCATCATTTCTTAATCTATCTTATTCAATAAGAGACAGAGGTTGAAAGTAACCTGCCCAACCTTCCTGTTACTTCCTGAATGTTTTGCTCTCTCACGCTATCTGGCAGACTGAATGAACTCCATGACTTCACGCAGAGTTCGGTTAAATACTGTTGTTGTTGATCCAACACCGAGTCCTCCTAGCATCTCTGTTAGTCAGACCTAAAGGTTGCCTCCTCTGTCTTCACCTAGTCATCTTTTTTTCTCTCCCTAATTATGTATTCCGTTTCTCATATGTTCTCTCTTCAAGCCCTCAGGCTTGTTTTTTTCCACTAACTTCTCACCTTGTGTCATATTTTCTTCCTCTCCCCCTTGCACCCAATTTTCTCAGTACCCCCTTTGTTACATTTTGTTCCGTCTTCCTCTCACTCGCCCCCCGTCTCACCCCTCCCTCTTAACTTTGGACTTTGTCTCCAGGGTTTTTTTGACATGCCTCATGCATTCCTTTGCACTGACTAGTTGTGTTTACATTGACATCCTCTATTCGCTGTGAGGACCGCATTGTCGAAAACCCAAAGGCACAGAAGCACATAGCGATCGACAAACCGGGACTTCATCCTGCACACAAAGGAGATAAATGCAAAAGAAAACGTGATAAAAAATAAACGAATGAAAGCAAATGGGAGGCAGCATGAGCACCATGCTTTATGTCTGAATAATCTATTACCCCTTTGATTCTTTCTCCACTAATTACACTTGCACGTGGACTCTTAACATTTTTCATTGATGCGCTAGGGACAGTGGGGAAGCTGAAAGTTCAAATGAAATTCAAACACATTAGAGTACATTATGCCAGAGGAGGTTACTGACAAAAGTCAAGAGCTGCCAAACTGTAATAGCGCCCTTAATCATGGACTGTCTGATCCTTCAGCGTGAAAGCAGGGAAGGCTCAGTCCAGCATTCATTGATAAATAAATGCGGCCAACTGGGCCTTTTTATAGCTCCACCAGCCAGAGGACAATGTGCAGCCATGTGAGCTGTGATTATTTCATTAAAAGAAAAAGAAAGTTCAGGGTAGGAAGAGACGAGGCTAAACAAGTATAAGACTGGAAGGGGCCTTAACACCTTTTCAATCATAAGGTCATCTCTTTCCGCAGCATTAACATCACCCAAGCGTTACTTACCAAATGACAGTCAGCACATTCAAATGTCACAGTCTATTGTGTGTTGTGTAATGTCACGCTCGCTCGACTGCATACACACCGCACTTGTGAGCGGTGAGGAAACGGCGCTGAAGGACAGCGTGATCTCATGTGTCTGCCAAGCCCTACCCAGTCCATCCCAGGTACTCTATTGTGCAAGATGCTCCCAGCCCATCCACCTCCTCACCTAAAACCGTCCATATTTGGTTGCTAAGTCTCCCTCCAGAACCCCCCGATGGCAAACCATTCATATCACCGTTCCCTGTACTTGTTCTATTCTCGTATTCACCTGTCAGTCTGGCTTAATGCGTGATGCCGTAATTTGCTTTAATGGTTTTATTTGTGGAGTAGCCTGGGATATTCAGTGAGACGACTCTGTTGCAGATTATCACTAATCTGCTGTTTATAATGCTCATAGAGCCAACGTGATTTAGAGGAGCTTGACTAAACCCGGCATTTTAGGCTAAACACAAACACGATCCATCCAGCACCCCTCCTCAGTCAGTCATGTGTGTCTCCGCTGCCGCGACTGTGTGTGTGTGTGTGTGTGTGTGTGTGTGTGTGTGTGTGTGTGTGTGTGTGTGTGTGTGTGTGTGTGTGTGTGTGTCCGTCATGCCAGGTCAAAATGAATAGCCGTGAAGATTATGAAGTTGTTGCAAATGGATAACAACATTTCCGGAGTGACTCATTTTGAACCTTACTGGCATGCACGGCTTCAATTCCAGTAAGGAGCCGCGCGCCTGCCTCTCACCCCAGCCCGAGCTTCGTTAAAAGCTGACATCGATGCCAACAGCGCAGGAATTGCTCGACAAGGAGTTAACACCTCAGATGGAGAGACATAGTGGAGACAGGGAGTGGGAGGAGAAGGAAAAGGAGGGTGTGAAGGAGAAAAGGAGTGGTTAGCAGCAGGCGTAAAGGAGGTGAGCTCAGGGCTGTGGAATCAGGAACTGATCTTTGCTCTTCGCGCTGCTACACCCCTGCAATGCAACACCCACACTTCTACCCACGCTCTTTATCCGTGCAACCTCTACTCCACTTAACTCGGGCTGGAATGCCGACTTTCAGCTCCCACCCTGCCAGTCCCCTTTTTAGCTGTGTACCTTTCTATGCAAAACAGTGAAAGAGAAATGGGAAGCTGCAGATTTTTGTGGCCAGCCATCTGCCCGTGGATGTGAATCATGGTTTTTATCAAAAACCAGAGACGGACCAAAAATAAAACACCAAGTCAGAAAAATTTGGAGTCTGTAGTGTTCATTAAAGCAGATGAACCACTGTCTGACTAAAATATCTTTTTGGAGCAGCAGAAGGAAAACCTGATTCCACATGAGGCCCTATTAAAAACCACAGATTTAGCAGCGCAGACCCGAGTTTGATTCCTGTGTGGACTGTTTTCATCTCAAGTGCTAGAGTTTGTAGCGTTTGAGACAAGTGAACAAACATGATGTCGTCTCTTTTGGGGAAGATTCCAGAAAGAGTCATTTGTCAGGATTTATGAGACAATTGTTGGAGAGAGCTGCGGTTCTTTCCAGAAGGATTGTAGCATACTTGAAATATTATGGCACTGACATGGGGCCAAATTTGAGTCATCCCCTTATTTGGTACAGTAAGGATTAGACAGTCCATCTGTTGGTTATCTCCACTCTTACGTCCAGGGTTATGTCAAGACAATATGTGACAAAGTGGTTCGATTTGTGTTTACCACTTGTCCCTTATTCATTAATTCTGATTTATTTCATCCTTTTATAGTTGGTCATAATGTTTTCATTTAAACTGTTGCAACTTTCCTTCACTCACTATCCCGGGTTTGTTTGTGGTTTCATTATGTTTCATTTTAAATTCGTTTTAGTTCAAGCTAACACTTCTGGGCCATTGGATTAATATGAATGTTTCTTTATTTTCAAGGTACATTTATAATAAATTGCTTGTTTTTCTCTCTTTTCTACTCAGCATTGTTTGTCCATTTCAGATGCTGCAGCCTGAGCAAAGTGTGTGGGAAGGGCTGCATGTCACTGATCACATCACTGAGTTCTACCAAATAGAGGGTTTTCTTTTCTTGTATTTGTTTTTCTTTACCTTTTGAGTGGCTCTGTATTGTATTACATGTTTTATTTTGCAAAGCATTCGGTTATGTAGGTGAGGTTGTAAATTAGATTAATGATCTTATTCCTGTTTCTCTGTCTAGGTTTCGTTGTTTGGTTTGACCTGTTCTATTATGGTATTGTCTAATGAAGTGCAGGTGTGTCGCCAATTTGGTATAAAATGCTGAACAATAAAATGCGCAAGAAGAACATGGAACTAGTGATTGATGCTGGGTTTATTTTTTGTTCACCTGTTTTGACTATTTGACTACACTACCATACAGGATATTCCAGATATTTATGGGTGGCACGACACCCTCTTCATTGTTTGTATCGCTATATGTGTCATGTCTTCTTTTACACGAAATGAGTGAGCAGCTGAGTGACGTTTTCTGTCTTTAGTGTCAATAAAGAAGAACCTTTTCACCTTGATGCCTTATGCAGATTAACTGGTCTTTGATAGTGATAAAGATCCTCTGACTGAGTGGCTCACGAAACATAATGCATTGACTTGCAAAAATACTCACGTCTGAACATTTTTCAAACTGTGTCTTGTCACAACAACAAGGTTCAATCTATTTTGCCTGGTGCAGTAGCATTATGAAGTTGAAGGAAAATGATACATGGTTACAATAAAACTACTGTTACTTACCCTTGCGCCACCTAGGAGGGGCAGTGAGGACATTTGTCATAAAGCTTTGGAGTAAATAGTGAGGAAAACAAACTGCCATCTGTCTGTGCTTATTGATTTTCACATGAAAAGCAAATACATCCATTCTGTTTGCCCTGGCTCCCAGCTCTGGCCGCTTGTCGGGCGCGGTGCAGAGTTTAAGTTTACCTTTCAACATCATGCTCCTTTGATAATCCTTGTATATGACTGAATCTCAAGTCTGATTTCTCCCTTTTGTGGGATGTCACTGGCCAGGAAGGGGCCAGTGACATCTCCACTGACTCATCATTTGAGCTCCCATCGTGACATCAGGGGAAGATACCCTGAATCCTCTTTAAACAATGAACCATACAAAGGGATGTTGACTAATACACGGGTGAACGAAATGATAGGCACCAACAGAGACGGTCACAGATCAAGCGCCTTCCTCTCTGATCTCTGAAAACACAACAGCCTCAAGTCATCCAGCCCACGACTCAGAGAGGATGCGTCCGCACACATCTTTGACATGCCACTGAGGTGCGTTTGGAGGTAGGTGCCAGAAGAAAAGACAGGAAGTGTGAGATGTGGAGACTGATCCTGAGGAAAAGAGAGCGCTTTAATGTCTTGTGTCAGCACCACCTGCCTCCTCTTATGAAATCTTTTCATGTTCCACCCACTGAGTTTCCAGTCCTCCATCCTGCCCTTGAACAGACAGTAATTCAGCCGCCGAATCTAATCCCTAATGTGAAGACCTGATACATTTCTTTCACTGTCACCATGTAAATGTTTATCATTAAATGGGTGGTATTCACAGAATTGTCAGTGAGGGGCGTAATGACTTTTTATGAGGTCTGACTAAGGTTTTGTGGGTAGATAACCTAACAAAGAGAGGCTAGGTGCTCTCTGTGTGCATTATCCTCCCTATTTGGCTTTGATCATTCTGGCATTTTGCTGCAGACACTTTAGATATACAGCTGATGCAACCAAAATGTCATCCCTCCTTTTTGTACAACCGCCGGAGAGAGAGCCTTTTCATTTTGGGGGAGAATTTGAAACAGCTCTAACCTTTCTTCAACAATGCCGCCACTTTACGCTGTGGAATTCCTAATTCAACGAGAGGAGATCCAAGGCACCTGCTTTCATCAGCGCATGTGTCTGCTGAGAAAGTCTGCGGAAAGAGAGGAAAGGAAAGACAACCGGCACGAGCAACTTGTTGACAAGATCTGGATGTCAAAACACAACATTAGGCGTTCCTGGTGGCATCATGGCAAGGACAAGACACAGCTGTAGTTTTAAATCTTGAGAAAGGTCAAAGACATTGCATAATTTTGTTTTCGTTTCACCTTTACCTTTTAGTTCTGTTTTTTTCCGATGAGTTTCTGTTAAAGGGGTAGTAGTTAATGTCTTACCTGCACCAGGAAACTCTCCTGGTATTTTTATTGAGGATAAAACTGGATTAACTGGTCTTTGAGGCTAAAGCTAATGATCGAAGAGGAACCCTACCATCTATAAAAACTACAGTCTCAAAAACATCATAGCTGTCGGCCCACTTTTAACTTTTAATCTGTTAGGTTTGGATTGGGAAGTTCATAAAACAGAAGCAGGAAATTAAGGTTGAAGCTGTTGTGCCACTGATTGGAACATTTAAATAGTCACGTGGGGTAAAAAAAAAAAGTGTTTTTTTAAAGAACCTTACTGTTCTATTAGGCTGCTGCTCTGTCCAGAAACACTAATGTTTATGTCTTAGTGTTCAACACAAGAAGAAAATTGGTGGTGTATGACTGCTTACATCCATTTTGACTGTAATATTATTTTGTAAAAAAAAAAAAAAAAAAAAAACATCCATTCAAAACTCTGTCAGTCTGGAACTTCATAAAATAGTGCCTGGATAAATTCCTGAAATATTTGTAAGATTTGGGTTGTTGTGGCACAATCTTGTCCTCCCTACGGGTTTATTCATACCAGAGCTTTTTTGTTTGAATGGGCATAATTTCAGAACAATACTGAAGGGCTCGTTTTTACCATAATGGCCAGAATGGTGGCTTTGTAAAGTCCAAACAGATTCCTGTGTTTTGTTCATATCAAGCCCAAAACAGACGCTAGCCTTAGTTGTTTGGTGTTTGGTCTCCACCAGGGTTCGCACGAGTGTATGGTCACTGGACAAAATATCCGGACCAACTGGGGAAAATTATCTCTGGTTCGGTTAAAACCAGAGAGTGTCAGGTGTGAATAAACCCAAGGATTAGCACTTAGCTTCAATAACCTGCTTATCAAAGCATACATTAAAAAAGAAAGATTTGAAAATGGTCATCTACTGCAGATGAGAAATTAACTACACATTTAAAAATGTTGAATTATTTCTTTATGTACCCAGACTGTTTTTAAATATAAATATCTGCCAGTAGTTACTTTGTTTCTATGATATCATATCATGTCATATCTGTACAGTTTACCCCTCCATGCATAGTGGACCAACACAATGTAATGGCTTCTTCTTCTGTTCTAATGTAATCAAGAGACGCATATAATCCAATAGGATTCTGAGCATTATTGCAGGGGACTATTTGTTATTACTGTATCTTAATATTTGTTTTACCTAGACTTTTGTCATCTTTTTTTATTTTTTTCTTGTATCCTTTTCTTTATATCCCTCTCTGTCCCCCACTCAAACCACCACCACCACCTCTGCCCCTCCTGGTCCCCCTTGCATCCTCCCTTCCCTCTCTCCACATTCCTTGGTGAGTGGGTGGGAAGTTCAATGGGGATGTGGGATCCCAGAAGGGCAGGGGTGGGGGTTGCCTCTCACAAGAGCGCAGTATGCGTGCAACACCAGGGGCTTCTTATCCGACAGGCCTATCCTCCTCTTCGGTTTTGCCACGGGTCAGCAGCAGCCCACTGCCTCTACGCTGTGTTTGCAGTGGTGGTGAAAGCTTGTTGGTGTGGTGAGGGCAGAGAGGTGAAAGGTCTGATATGCCTGAATATGTGTCATATTTAACACCTACAGCTTCCTTGAGCTCATGATGGATGAACCTGCTTTGGTATGTGGACATGGAAGCATCTGTTGCATTATACTTGAACTACGATGGCTAACCCCAGTCACCTTTTGTTCCCTGGTTTAAGACAAAGACAGACACTGACGACAGTTAATGAGAGAAGGACCTCTGCTGGTGATGCCTTGGTGCTACAATCCTTGTTTCATCTCCAAATTGGAGTGAGTTTCTTGTTTGTGTCTGCACTCAGTTTGACAGCATAATTTTAAGGCTTTGCTGGATGATACAAAGCTATTATTATGAACGGTGAAATTTGACTCGCTTTCTCAAGATTGCCTTGCTTTTATGTGCTCTTAAAATGCAAAGTTCAACTCTAAACGTTTCACTTGCATACCCCTCATGCAATTGTAATCTAGTCACTGTTGCAATCCTGCAGTTCCAAAGTGTTTCACGATGCTGTTTACCCCCAGTTTGTTTCGTCTCATCATTGTTGCACTGCAAGCAAATAAGCTGGTTTTAAAAGCAGCTCTGGTCCGTGGGCTGTGAGTGTAGGAGACGTGCAGGAAGTGGTGGGCGAACAGCAAACTGTATTTCCCCTTCCTGTCTATGTCCTCGCTCCCTGCCTGACTGCCCTTTGGCTATTAATGTAACTCTAAGCTACCCACTACACACCCACGTGGCCAATGGGAGCTGTTTTGCTCTAGAAATCTCAGACGCACAAATACACAGGCATAAAAAAACATAAACCAAGCGATGCCAAGTGATATCATGGTAAATAAATTAGAAGCTAAACAAGCAGGCGAGTATATTAGGTTGCAAAGTGTCCAGAACAGTAAGTCCCCCCCCAATGTGTAGACTCTTCTAAAAGCGCATTAGTTCCTGCATCGCCCTCATAGCTTGTGGGTGCCAACAGCAACAGCAGGTCATAGCTAAATAGACGTCCTTCACTTAATCACATGTTAATTACAGTCATAGATCACAGAATGTGCAGTATGCATCCACAGGGGGATAAAACAAGAAGTACAATATCAAAGTGTTTCATTCTTTACGCATAGTCACGGTCTGGTGTTTTCATACTGTCATCCTCAGCAAAGATTACATTATAATGTAATCTTTTAATAATCATTAAAAGGGCTATGGTAAAGAAAAATGTGAATGTTTTTAAAGAAGAATTAGATATAGTATTTAAAATGTATTTGACTACTCTGATGAGAATTGATGGATTTAATTAATCTCCTTGGAAACGTTTTTCAAATTTAGTGCATACATTTTCTTTTGGAAATTAGGTAAGGACCTTCTCAGAAACAAAATGTTAGCCTGCGATGTCAGTGATATTGGCAAAACGCAATAAAACCAAAGCTCAGAATGATGCAGCCACTACTGTGTGCAACAGTTTGGAAAGACAGCCTTATTTTTACTAATATTATGGCCAAAAACTCAACATGTCCTTCCTGACTGTAAGACATTTCCCAAACAGACATTTGACTTGTCCTCACAGGCGACAGAAAACTTCAGTTGTGCATTAAAGTATATATTTAGCATGTATTCCCTCCTTCCTGTTTTTTTACAAAGCTGGCGTGTCTGAAAGTGGTTTGGAGAAATTGCCACTTTTCAGCCTTTTCAATCCGAAGTATTCCTTCAGTTTTGTTTCCAGTTTGCCGTTTGCGGACAGGCGCACACAAACTCATGATCCATGTTTCCCTTGTGGCTGTTATCTCCTCCTCGGTCATCCAGCTCATGTGCCGGAACAAAGAGAACACATGTTGGCATGAATCACAGTGAATCATGCAGCCCAAATAGCACCCAAAGAGAGATGTTGCATTAACCAGGACACAGACTATTTATAATGGCCTGGGCGTGCATGTACTCATTATAGGCCAAAGGATGCTGACAATAGACAAGCAGATGAGGGGTTAGTGAGGCAGCGAGTTCTTTTAAATGTCACTCGCAATGTATCTTCTCATCTGCAACCTCTTGAGGTGGCTGTCTGTCTGAATACAATACTTAGAGCAGGGTGAGTGAAATGGAATAGATGGGGAGAAAAAGGTCTTTTAAACAACACAATGATCTCTAGGTGAAAGGTCACATATGCCACATTCAAATATAGATTTCTTTTTCTAATCCAGTCAGCTCTAAAAACCATTGAATTTTCACCTGCTTAGGGTCAGGTCAGTCAATGTGATTTAAAATCAAACGCACAGCGGCTTGCATAAGGACTATCCCATGAGCCTTTGACATCTGCTCTTGGTGGGACTACAAACCTGAATGTAAAACTGCAATTTTATGAGGTAGACCAACACAAATGACATAACTGTGACAAAGAAATATATATATATATAATGAAACTTTTAAGTTCTGCTTCTTTTTCTTTGATTCATAAGATTATCTGACTAACTAGATAGAGCAACTTTGCTCAAAGCCATCCATAAGAGTCAACAGCTCTCTTGCACATCTATGAATGTAAGAGCCAGCTACTATAAAAATACAGTCAAAATTCAAATAAATAGTAGCAGTTTGGAAAACCCATCCAACATACTTTGGGTGAGGGTTAAAAATATTCCACAATTATTTGAAATCCAATTGGAATCAGCTCTCTGACAATAACAAATTATTCGTTGTTAAATTTAGTTCAGATCTCTTCTCAATAAGGCCTGATAAAGTCTGATTAGTGTAACAAGTAGCTTTAAAAAAACAAACAAACATGGTTATCGTATCAAATACATTAGCTGTTGGGGAAAGATGATAGACTAATTTGACAAGCGCTTTGTTATTCTTCTGTCTTCAGGCTTCTTTTCCTCCACCAAGTGCCAATCAAGCTCAGAACGTCCCATCCTCTGCAAGCCAGCGCTGAATTTACACCGCGTCAGATTGTGAAAGCAATAATGATCTGAACCCAAACCCTAAAAATTGCCAAATCGCAGGGTGGGGGAAAAAGAAAAAAAAAACACATTTCGGGTGAAACGGCTTCAAGAAGCAATCAGCAGCTGAGCAATTACATCAAGTGAACTGATTAGATATTGATTGAGGGGAGCCAGACGCCTGACCAGAATTTGCAGGTCCTCAACACCCACAGTACAAATAATTACAATAACTCAAAGTGGAACTGCAAAACATGTGTTGAAGATCTTATTTATCTAAACGAAAAGGGTAAGATGACGTTAGTAGAGTGTCTTTATTGTCAGTCGACACATAGGCTCGTCGTTTTGTGCTGTACCCTATATATGCCGTTGTCATAGCAGCAACTTGTCATGTCACATACGTCTCACCTTGAGTGAATGGAGAGCTGCGGGATGTGTGCTGTTCACGGAAATCAGGAAGGGGGATTCACAAAGTGCAGTGTGTCAGTCTTAGAAGCAGCTGGGGACTTTGTGCTTGTGTTTGCAATTGGAGGGAATGGACCAGATATAGTTGTGTAGCTGGTGTCTGCATAATGACCAAGGGGACTAAATCATCAAGGAGTTATGCCATTAAGATTTTATTTTTTCTTACCTTTTCAGAAAGTTATTTCTGGGGTGGAAAGATTCTATTTATGAGCATTAGCCTTGACCTCAAAGTTATTATCTGAATGTGTATAAATTTGCTGCCAACTTCAATTATTCCTTCAGGTAACAGAAATATAAAATCACGGAAACATTCTTAGTCCATCCTGCCATAGATTCTTCCAAGATTTTAGATCATGAATTGAAATTCTTAGCTGCACATTCATAATGCATGACGTTGGACCACATCACAAGGGTGCTTTCCAAGATTGAGATCTGGTGACTGGGGAGGACATGGGAGGACACTGAGCTCATTGTAATGTTCAGATTGAAATCATCTGAGCTTTGTGACATGGTGCATTATCCTCCTGGAAGTAACAACAAGATGGGTGCACTGAGGTCAAGACAGCACCAGCATGGTCAGCAACAATACTCAGACAGTGTGTAGTGTTTAAATAATGCTTAATATGTTATGACATGTTTTTCTTTTTGTTTTGTTGTTTTGTGCATTTCTCAAATCATCATCAGGATCTGCAAAACATTTCTTTAAACCATTCATACAAACACGAGCTACAAAAGCCAGTTTCTTCCTAAAATTCTTAGTTCGTCTCTCAAAAGTAGATATCTGTGTCAACGAACATGTCAGTTCCTACAGCATGACAAGCCCTTCTTTCATTGTGTATGCAGAAGACAATCAAATTGCTTTGTCATCTTGTCAATATATCAGTGTATTCTGGAGGGAGGTTCTGTTATAAGCTATCAGTAAAGTTTTGATGACAAATATTCTAAATTGTAATTGTGAAAAGATAGCAGTGCAGAGTGCAATAGGGGGGAATAAAACTGAAGTGGAAATGGAAACATGTGAAAGTCTCTTTAGGGAAAACAATACATGCAGGGCTGTAGGAATTACAGTGCAGTCTTCCAATAATTTCCATTTCCATGCTGAAAAAAACATGGCTAAGGAATGAGGAGCAGGATGACAGGATGGTGACCCACATCACTGTCCTACTGTGGGTTGCAAACCATTGCCTGATTATGCTGCAGCGATGGAAACTGACATACGTCCAGAGCCTCTTCTGCCTCTTCCTCTGATTGGCCTAACTCCTCTGTCACATCCTCACTCGTTTTCTCTTTCTTCTTCTTCTTCTGTATACTGCTAGTAGACGGTTAAAGAGATGCATCTTTGAGCTATTTCAGATAACAGGTTGATTATGGGTTGAGCCAATTTGTCATTGTCCAGTTTTTGTGAGAATCTGATTTGTAATCTCTGTTTCCTGCTCATAGCTGCAAGAGCGGCACATGGTGTGGTCTTCTGCAGCTAAAAGCGTATCTGATTCAGACCTGGATGATGTCGTTCTGTTTTTAGGACCAATATATCAGTGTGTATGAACATCCATCTGACCACTAACTTCTGGAATATTACCTGCCTAAAGAGTTGAAGTTTCTGCTATGTGATTGGTTGATTTGATTTCAGCTTTCACAAACAATTGAATGGCAGTATCTCATAAAGTTCCTGATGACAACAAGATATTGTTTAATGATAAACTGTAATTAGGAATGTCTATATCTGCCTTCTATAAGTATAAGTGTGGGTTTGCTTGTTTTGTTACAAATAGGTGGCTTATTGAGAATATTGCAACATAGTACACATACACTTGCAAATCCCTTTGCAAAAGAAGGGCCAGTTAAGCAAATGCATGAGGTAATGAAGCCTTTTGCAAAATGACTATAAGCCATTTTGTAGTGATTTGCACCTTATAGGTGGATCTCTGCAATCTGCCTGTCTCCTGAAGAGTGGGACAAATTTTCTTTCCGCTCTGCTTCCTGAACAAGTCTACATCTCTCTAGTGTTTGGAGAATGATAAAGACCTGGGTGTGTGTGTGTGCGTGCGTGCGCATACGTGTGTTTGCACAAGTTTGAGCCTGCCGATGGGGGTGGCAGAGGCACGACAGGTTTCCATGACAACAACTTTTATTTGCTCTCGTCAATGGCATTGGTGATGGGATAGATAGGTAGATAGATGGATAGATTAGGAAGCAACAGTTCAACGAGCAGAGACAGAGCGGCAGCTGAGTTGCATTGCTTCTGGTTTGCTGTGTTTTGAACCCAACGTCTCTTTGTGTGCACCCCTCCCTCACTGGAGGACAAGTAATCAGAACCTCGCAGGTAGTCATCCAGAAATACTGTGGGATCCTTGTGAAATATTTGTCTTCCAGCTGGCTTCTCAAGAGCCTGCGAAACAATGGGAATCTTTCACGTCTAAATCGTGACTGTTTGTCCATGTGACTGTGTACCTTTGACGGGTTCTTATCTAAATAATTGCCACACATTGACAAAAGGAGGGAAAAAAATCAAGTTCCGTTTTTTTCTTATTTTGAGCGATGAAATAGCGCTAAAAATATGAAATGCAAGGCCTCAAGCGGAAAATAACTCAAAGACGTGTGAGTGAAACTTCTTGTTGACCTTGTTTAGTTTTGATGCTGAAGCCACATGAATCTGACGCCCACCTTGAGCAGTAGTCGGGTGGCTCCAAAGCACAGTTGGTTTGCATCTGCAGCATGCACACACACACATGCACACGCAAATGAAGCGGAATGCATTGACTTTCACGCTCATGAGTGTGCATAATTGCAGAAACGTGGCAAGAAAGAGGGTGTTTGTTTCAAGAACATAAGATGTAGAATGTGCCCTCAATAACTTACCAGCTTCAAATAGCCCAGGGTTACAATTTCAGAACAGCTAGCGCATGGTTTTATTTCTCCTAAGTGGTCTGCACCTGTACTGTAATAAAAAAAAAATAAATAAATACACCTCTGTTTTGAGTGTTTTAAATCGCTTTGCAGGGCTTTTAAGAGTTCCTGCTTTGGTATTTTTCAAACTTAGCATGCAGAACTATTTGTACATTGAAGAAAAATGCAACGGAAAAAATCCCATCATTACCACAAATCATGCAGAGCAGCAAAAATCCATTATTTTAAGACAAACATTAAAATGACAAAGATGAAGCAGAAAATTCCAGCATTTGACATAATTTTACATTTATGTGGACAAATTTATTGACGCCTCACCCCATTCGAAAGAGGTAAGATTAAAAAATAAATCAATCAATTTTGAACAAATTTGTTATTTCATTTAGGAAAATTCAACTGTGAATTTGAGGACATTTATTAAAATTTAAAAAAAAAGAAAATTAGAAAATGTTTTATTTTTTTTATTTTTGCAATTCAACTGAGCAACAATTATTGCTGCACTCACTATTTATTTTGTGCAATCTTCCTTTTTACCACTCCTTTAACCGTTCACAAGGTTAGCATACAAAAACATTTTTGTGCAATCTCTCTTTTAGATTATATCCACAGCATGACAGGTCCTTACAATGGGGATTGGATCCTTTGTGTTGTTGCTACAACATTCAAGCTAAGTCTCTTTTTACCCAAAGTATACTGTCTCTTTGGATTTCAACAAAATCTACATATTTGTATTAGTGATGACATAAAATGCCATTTCCTTGCATTAACTTATCTTGTCATTGCATTAGTATTACGCAGTAACAAGTGGTTATTAATTATATTAATTTCAGCAATAAAATAATAAAATAACATGCACCAAGTAAAAAATAATGTGGGAAATAGATACTACTACTTATCTTACCCAGATACTATTAAAGCTGAGCCACCTTCATCTTTCATCCTTTTGCAAAGTGGACTCAGTCAACCAAAAAAGCCTACGCTGGCTATTTATCCGCCCTGCACACACACTTAGAAGTCCACTGTGACAGATGCAAAAAATAAAATCAGAAAAGCTCATAGTGTACACAGCCGCCGCGTCCATGCTTTATTACTCTATTGCTCGGAGCACTATTTTATTCTCTCGACAACAATTTGGGCCGTGCACAATCACACGTGTGCACGCCGGTAGACTGTGTATCTGTTGCCGGGGAATGACTCACCTCCTCCACCTGGAGTAGAGCCAAGTCTCTCTCTCGCCTCCTCCCCCTTCATCTGTGTGAGCCCTTCACTTCACTCACTCCGGCTCCTCTATGGAAGCATTTCAATCATTCAAATTAGCTTTAATCACAGCCAAAGGCAGAGAGTGGGAATGGCAGCGCGTCACTCTACATACTTGAGAACACTTAATACATTGATTTTATATTGAGCATGCTGTGTTTCAAAAAAAAAAGGGAGCAGGGGGGAGGAAGTAAATAATGCCATCCAGACCAGGCCTTTTCTTTATGCTTTTCTCTTTTTTTTTTCTTTCACACTACCGTGCATGCTTCCTGGACAAAAGGATGGAAAGCTAGGATGAAGGGGCTGGGGCTTTATAATGAGTAGCACCAAGACTCCTTTCAGTCTTCAGGGTTGACATGTGAGAAGCGGCGCATCAGTAGCACCAGCTGCAGTCCTCGCATAATGACACAAATTATTGGCTTGTTAATGGCCAGCTTAGCCTTGAGTGTTCAGCCCTGCATTGCCATTGTAGAGGAGAGAACTCAAGATCAATCCCTGTCTCCTTGGACATGCTGTAAAACACGGGGATGCATCTAAAGGACATCTTATCCACATCGCAGTGTCTCCCCGTCTCTTTCTAATCCATACTGGCCCCCGGAGACTCATATTAGGAGACTCCTACGCTCACCCCTCCCACACCTTCTCCCTCCTCCACACACACACACATATACACCACCCCCAGAACCGCTATCTGTCCACCTCCACAGTCAGCTTGTGGACAAACCTGGAATAACAATGTGATCTTGCCTCTTAAAGGTACACAGACAGCTTTAGCATAATCTTGTTGTTTGGGATTTGCAGGATAAAGTAAAAGTAAAAAAAAAAAAAAAAAACATCCTCACAGTACTCACACTGAGTAAAAGAAGTGTCTCTTACAAACGGAGAGCAGTTTTTGAAAATTAGCTGCGATATTAAAACGTATAAGGATGCATATATGTTGCACAAAATAGTCATTTGAGGCAAACAATGCAGGCTTCATCATCGCATTAAAGCCTCTGCAAAGCGGCAGCCTTGGAATACCAATCAGCAGCAAACAGGGAGTCAAGTGCAGGACACAGCACTTATAGGATGCAGTCAATGAAGCTCTTAGGGAGGGTATTGGCCCATACTCAAATTTGCATGAGGAAGCCCAGCACTAGTCTTGCTTATAGTGCCCCCTTCAGGCACTTCAATGAAAATAAAGAAAAAAACAAAACAAACTAAGAATATTCAGTGGTAACATGTTGACTAAATATTGCACTAAATACTTGATCATTTTACCCACTGTTTGCTTCAGGTCAGCTGAATCTCACCAGGCAAAAGAACAAATGCACATGAACAAATGAGGCAGTTAAAAAACCCTAAATCGGCAGACCAATTGGTTTAATGCATTCTCTTCGAATAAGCTCTGCAAGGATATTTTGCAGGCACTCACCTGACTAAAGCCGTCAGTGAAGCTTGACAGGCCGAAGCCTGCCACAATGGAAAACTGTGGTGTTGCACAGGAAGCTGTGAGGTGAGCTTGTGTAGGAGGTGCTGAGGTAAAAAAAGGGGGTAGCTCAGAAGTTAGAGTGCTTACTGCAGCACTATCTGCTGCTATTTTTAACCCCAGTGTGGTCTTTAGCTTTCTAATGTTAATTGCCTGCAAACAAACATGCTTTGTTTACAGATTGGCCATGTGGAAACTTCTGCATACTTGTAATCTGTTCAGTATTTGCAGTACCTCAAACAAGTGTGAAGGTGTGTTTCATTTTGGATTGCTTTCCTCTAATGCCTGATTATTACAACATGAATTAAATGAAAGCCAATCGAGATGACAATCCAGTTTGTGCAGGGGTTTAGAAAAGTATATGTTATGGTATGCACAATTTTTGCAAATACATTTTTGTAATTTTACCTTATTTTTAAATTATTTTGTTTTTATTTTGAGTTCAAACTCTGTTTTAGTGCATACAGCCTCTGATCTTAGCTGCACAGCTATCTGTCAGTGTTCACTCTTGTCTGGGAGATTCAATAACCTGCTCAGTTTTGCAACCAGGTAGTTTTGCGCTACTACCTAATCAGTAGTGTATTACTGATTAGGTATTTCGAATTATGAATTTAATGTTGCTCTTAGGGATTTAGAAACAAACTGTAATATTTATCTCAGAGGTTTTTTTTTTTTTTTTTTTTGCTTTTTTAGATCAGAGTACATCAGAACAGAGGTGTGGGATGCTTTCGAAGTAAGGCTCAATATGTATGAATCAGAATTTGTTAATTTAAGCATTTCCTTCTCACAATGAAAGTTATACAGATGAATCTTAGACAGCATTTCAGTTGCACTTCAACAACTCTGCCAGCTCTGTGCAGACTTCTAAACACAAATATTGTGTAAAGAATTAGGCTGTCATCTAGTGGACTACAGGAGCACTACAATAAGAAAAAAACTGAAGAAGAAAGAAAAAAAATTTGACAGTGTAATGTTATTGAGATTTCTTTGTTCTTACAAGGCTTGTAAATTACTTGGATGCAAATGAAGTAAAATCACAAAATTATTTAATGCATTAAAAGAAGCTAAAAATTCTTATTCATATCTAATTCTTACAGTGAATGTTAATATAAATAGCTGGTTTCAGTGAATGATAAATATAAATACAGGAACATACTTATCTGAACACAACATTGATGGTTTTGGCAATGTCTTAATAAAAAAGGCCAATAGCAATAGCTTAGTTCAGTGTTTATCAACCTTTTTTAGGCCAGCGCCCCCCTAAGTCCCTCAGCGTCCCCCACCAAAAAATTTGCAGGCTACTTTGCACTGACCATTATTTTATCATTAATATTATTGTAGATATTTAGATTTTTATGCTTGTTTCTTATTTATCATCAAATATAATTTCCCAGAGAACAAAAAAGTCATGGGAATAGAAATTATTTTCACAGGCGTCTACAAAAAATGCAATGAACATTCAAGTTAAAATTGGTAGGCCTAACAGCAGCCAATCAAAGTGAAAAAATATTCTTCTTTTGTGCCATTTTCTAGTTGTTAAATGTTGTTTTTTGCAAACCGACTGAGCTCTGCAACATTAAAACATGGATAGAACTGTAACTACATCAATTATAGCTCTTCTTCTCTTCAGTGCTTGTCAGTTTCTGGTGTTGCAGCTCTGTGCTGCCTTCAGGAGAATGGGACATAAGAGTATCATCCATAAAACTTCACCCATATGGCATTTATTGTGCAAACCAGAGCTTTCATTGGAAAAACAAAAGTTCCAGGTCCTTTTAATGCCATACAAATATG
>CAEGAF010146603.1:0-10122 GCA_903067075.1 Micropoecilia bifurca
CCCCCCCCCCCCCCCCCCCCCCCCCCCCCCCCCCCCCCCCCCCCCCCCCCCCCCCCCCCCCCCCCCCCCCCCATTTACATATAAAGCACTGGGCCCTCAGGAGGTAAGTGGACTTTAACAGTGAGATAGCTCTACTATTTATTGCTTTTCATGCTGCAGTGACTACCTGAGAGGCGCGGCTTCTCAAATGTGTCAGTGAAATCCATACACAGATGACCAGCGGCCATCGCTGTTCTCCGTTAAATGCCTCCCTCTGCACTCTGAAGGAGAAAGAGAAGATGCTGTTAGACATACAGTTTGCCCATAAGCTGCTTTGTGTTATTACCCGGGCGACGGGACGCCGTGCGGCCTGCTCAAATGACAGGCGGCCAAAAGTTTTGCAGCCAAACTTTTGGTTTTAAAACAAAACTTCTTAGCATGACACGCTAATTGATTTGATTTCCCTCCTCTCCTCCCCCCACCACAGGCTATTGACAGAGCCTCCCTCCCACCAGCACAATAAGCTGATGTCAAATTGTCAGCCTGTCAACAAAAGAAGTCACTTTGCATTTTTTAAGAGGATGACGATACAATCCATCAACGTCAGGGAAATCTGAATTGGAAATTGTATTACCAGGCCCAGAATAAACTCTGCTTTTTGTCTCGTTGCAGTCGGCAGCACGGAAGATTTATAGCTATGCCATTATTCTAAACATAATCTTACGCTTGAGTTTAACGGTGATTTATAGTCATTCCGTTTACTTGTAAACCACGGAAGAGGACTGGCAGGAAAGGACAGGCTGATACGCCAACAGTCACCGTAGCGCCGATGGAGTACAGCTGGTCCCCGACGAGGCCCCCCGAGTTATGGCGCCACCCTGTCATCAGCGACAAATGACATGAAAACATTTAAATCACTGAAGGGTGAAAAGAAAGATGGTGCTTCTGCTCTAATAATCTCCTTCACTACCAATATCATTATATCAGTCATCATTAGTTAGGAGCTTTCACCTTTTCAGCTAAATAAAATGAATCAAATACTTTCTGCACTTTGTCCCCTGGATGGGGTCGGGGTTGGGACTCCATTTGGGGGGGAAAAGAGTCAAATTTAATGAAAATAAGAAGGATTGCCAGTCGAAAACCCAAGAATCACATTTCAATTGCTCATAGGTTTCGCGATGACATTGATGTATTTGTTTTACTCATTCAAAACTCGTTTTAGCCTCAAATTGGGCCAAAATGAAGGCAGGCAGGTGTAATCAGGAGGGAGATGATATTTACATTTTAAAAACAGACTGAAAATGACATAAAAAGTAGGAAGAGTTTAAGAAGTAAACCAGCAAAACACATTAGCTGCATTTTCATTGACCGTACGAACAAACTGGAATTACAAAAATGATTTCACTTCATGGAATCACACTGATTTTGAAAAAAAAAGAAAGAAAAAAACTAACTTTTTAAAATAAGTCTGCGCTAGAATGAGGTGGTTTTTTCAGTTTTTAGGATTAACCTAATTTTTCTGACCGAAAAATTAGGTTATAATCCTGGTCAACAGTGGTGCACTGATCAGCGCCAACTTTAATTTTAGGAGCTTGGTGATCAGCTGATATTTACAATTGAAGCCAATTTTATTGCCTTATCATATCTACCTATTTAAACTTCTAAAATGGACTTTTTTTTCTATACTTAGCGACATGTCAGTCAAACAATATTGTTTATGGCCAAAATTGGAATTTTGGGTCTAAGATCGATAGTCTGCCACAAAAATGCAATCTGCTAATTGACATTTCAACTCCAATTATATTGTAAATGGATTGCCTTACACTGCTTTAGCTATGGTCAGAGAATGCGATACAGTTCATGTTCACTTTAGCAAAGGTCTTGCAGAATATTTGTAATTGTAAAGGCAAGGTAAACAGACTACGCTTCAAAATCTGGAGTTTCTTTTCAAATCGATCTTTTTTTCCCTCATACATGAATACAAAAAGACATTTTAGACACCAGAACTATAAATTTGCTCATAAGAACATATTTTTTCTTGTGTTGTCTGCTGAATCTGGCTAGAGAACACAAGGTTAGTTTTCATAATAGCAGTAGATGGACGGAAATGGCCATGGAGTCCAAGGTCCTCGATGCCCTGTGTCTTTATAACGACCAGGCTTTTTAGAAACCATGGAAGCCTCTCACAAAGACAGAGTCACTAAACCAATCTAGCCTTTAGCCTTGGAAGAACACTTGCTGTACCTTTGACTAGTTATTGCTTCCTGCTGAATGGATCATACATCTCTGCTATTGATTGGCCTTGCCTGCTCCACATGTCTAATTGTGGTGCGGTCCTCACATTTCATAGACAGTAATAGGTTACACAGAAGAATAAAGATGCACTCGACGGATATTGATCACCGGCAATCCATACCTCTGGCAAAATTAATGAGACAATGCATATAGATAGATACCGCTTCCCCCCCCCGGCATAGCCCCCATCCTCCATAGTTTCCTCTCTGTTCACTGGAAGTGCCGCCATCCCTAACGCAAGAACAGCTGGATTTAGCTCGTCTTTTCGAGAGCCACTAATTAAATTTGATTGTTTTGCATGACAGTTGAAATGGGACAGAATGTCCTTGTTGGACGTTGAGGGTTTAAAGCAGAAACTGCTGCTGTGGTTTTGATTGCGTCGAATTGGAAATGAGGGCGATGAGATTACGCCCCATTCTGCTTCAGTTAATCTTACGAGGCAATTTGAGAATGGTTTGCTCAAACCACACCCTGTTCTCATTTGCACTACAACCACAAACGGCCGTTTGTTGAGGAGCTGAAAAGATTAATAGACCAATACCTTGCGTAAGTGTGTATACTGAAACCATCACCCTGTAAACCCAGAGGAAGTCATCCTGTTTGTTTGAGATGTTCCAGCACATGCAAATCAGTCCAAGATTCCAATAATTAATACGCATGAAAGACAGATTGAAACAATATGAATATGAGGTTTTGGTGCCCGGATGCGTGTGTGTAGGATAATTATGGCACCAATTCTCACAAGTTACAGGCCGGCAAAGCACTTGCACATGCAATTACTCACTCTTGACGAAGTGCCCTCCCATGGTGAGATCCCAGTGCGGAGGTTTCAGATGTCAAACGTTCTGCTGTCTGTTTTCTCTCGGCGTGCTAACTGGTAGATGGGATTCGTTTCATCACTGTCTCCTTTAATCTTACGCGCATACATGCACGGGAATTGATCATTTGGCTTGTAAGGCCTTTTACAACCCTCAGGGCTGCCAGAGAAGATTTCAAAACAAATTAATTAGGATAGTTACACAGAGAAAATGATGGTTGTTTCCTCAATGTTTTGGCTTTATAACTAGAATCTGACTAGATTGCAATGGTTATATTATTGGATCAAATAGATTTGGGCACTCTACTGGTGGTTTGCTGTCCGGTCTTACGGAGAAAACCTCATAAGATAAATAAATCTTAGTAACAAATGACAAGGGCTTTGTTTGGAACATTGTAGGTTAGGTCTTCAAACCTAAGAACACTGTATAAATTAAGTGTGGTGGTGACAGCATGTCATAGTAAAATCCTATTGTCCCAGTTGAACCAGTGCTTTGGAAAAAAGTGGGATAGAGAATAAAGTAGGAAGACTACCTCTAAAACCTTTTAACTTCATCTGAATTTGACAGCTTAGCAGTTTAACCATCTTGTGATCTTAGCGCTCAGGAGGAGCGCAGCGGATGCCATGGTAGGACAGCGGTTGTCCTGTCAGATCATCAGTCTGACAAGTGAACGCGAGGTCAGTGTGACACCACTGGAAACTGCACTGGGTAAAAAGCTTGCAGGATCCAATCGATCCCGTCTCTTAAGATCAAATTTAAGGAAACTGCTGGTTTAAGAAAGGTCAGCTGTAGACCTGCTACAAACAAGATGCTTTCTGCTACTGATATTAACATTTTCACCACTTGGTCGTAAAGCCATGTTGCTATGACAACCAGATTTCTATATTAAGCTGGAAAAGTAGTAGTAGTAGTAAAAAAAAAAAGATTCTCATCTCAACGTAAAGTCAAGCTTTTCTGACAACAGAGAAAGGTAATTTATAATGCAAATGACTGTAGTGATGAGTCATTGTACTGCATTTTTAAGACTTGTTTTGAGGCTTAGTCCAGATGGCGTTCCCCTGGTTCCAACTGAGAACGCCGGACAGAATGTCACCAACAGTGTGGTTGTACTATAATGAAAGAAAAAAAATCAAGCTGACTGACCCACTTTGCTCAATATTGACCTTTCATTTTATTCTCTCTAAAGCCTAGGAAAGTCATCTAACTGGCTAAGCACCCAAAGAAAAAGCTTCAAGATGCAGAAAATGTAAGAATATATATGTATTCTGAAACATTTCATATCAGATAGTTGTTAAAACAATTTTAATTTCAAGTGTTCTTTGTTGTTTTATTATTATTATTATTACTGCAAAAACATTCACAGTCCTTGGACTAATTTGTTGCTAGTCTGTGCCTGAGGTTGTACTGATGTGTAAACTTTTTAGATATGGGGTAAACAGAATCATAAAGGGAAAATGAATCAAATTGATTAGCTTTTACTCTGTACTGACCTTCAGTTTTCTTTTGCTTTGCTTTTAGAAATGTCTAAAAGGATGCTGTAAACAATAAATAATATCTTACAACATCTGCAGATCTGTTTTGCCGCCAACATTCTTGTTCTGATAAAACATGCAGTGAATGAGTATTTGTACCCTTAGAAATATTTTGTTTTGTTTCTTGCCAAATGTTACAGCTCATAAAATTAAGCTTACTCTCAAGATAACCTGTAGATTATGGGGATGAAACTATCCACACCAACATGGCTCAATGTGAAGAAGTAGGGTTTTCAATGCTTTCAAATCTTTAAGTCTTTGCATTGACCATGAACTGCAGAAATTGGAATTACAAAATAAATTTATTCAATGGAAACGGCTTTAAAAAAAAACCTAATTTTTCAATAAAACGTTTTTGTGTCTTTCACTGTATTGAAGTTGGTGTATTTAAAAAAACTGGAATGGAAACACTTTGAACACGTCACACAAGTTACGTGATCAATAACTGGATGTCACTACTGGCAAAAACGACAACAGGAAGTGGTAGTTGGCAAAGACATTTTAATGACTTATCACGTGAACAAACATATTCACATGTGATTTCAATTGAGTTTCTTATTTAATCGAAACACCACAATTGCAAAATTCAGATTTTTTGATGGTAATATGTTACTATAAAAAGCTCGTTTAAGGCATTAGCAGCACATCATTTTGACTGAAGCCCAGACTTTAACCTGGCCTCTCCATCAGCTTTGTTTTTCTATCAAGTCACTCAGAGATGAATGTCATGGTGCGCTTGAAATCATTATCTTGCTGCAGAAATCAAAGTGCTTTAGATCTTGAGGTCATGTATTGATGAACCCAACATTATCCCTCAGAGTTTTGTGCCAAATGCACTGATCCGTCAGCTGCAACATAGATCTGATCCCCAATCCCTTTAGATTGGACTGCGATGTTCTCCTTCTTCACATCTTTCACCAACTTCATGTCAGACACTTGGAAAAAGGATCTGGCCTCTTTTTTTTACTTTCTCGTTAAGAAAATCCTTTTAGTATTAACTTGATGTATCTTTGTCTGGTATTTCACTTTATAAAAAAGGCAAATTAGAGAAAAAAAAATCTATATAGGAGGGAAATTACTGCCAAGTCAAAAATAATGAGGAGCTTTTTTTTCTCTTGTTCTGGCTGATGCAACTCTGTAAAAATCCATCTCATAATTGTTTTAGTGGTGGTGCTTATTAACTATTTCCCCCCAAACTGAAAAGAGACACAAGCAGCTATGGTTATGTAGCAGGAAGTTTAGTGCTGAGATATGAGGCCTTAACTTTCACAAAGGTAAACATCATTTTCTTCCTATTTGCACACATTTCTTTACTTTGGCTGCTTTCTTTATTTGCTTAATGATTGCAATCGGCACAGAGGATAACATATTTTTGTTCCCCATTATCTCACCTGCGCAAAAACAATTTGCATTTACTCCTATGCAATCAGAGGATCTCTTCTGTGTTTTATCACTATGCAAATACACAGAATCAAACAGAGACAACAAAAAAATCCAGCAGCAAACTACAATAATAACAGCTTCCACCAGAAAACACTCAATTTTTAAGTTATCACCTCCTATTTAAACTGGTGTGAAGGATAAGAAGCAAAGTTTCAAAAACATTTGTCCAGTGAAAAACAAAACCTATGGCAATCAATAAATAATCAATAATCAATGCACAAATAGAGATTGTGCCTCTATATGATTATTGTAACCAAATCAACTCCTCATATCTACGTTTTTTATTTATGCATCTTCTTTTTGGAACATTTGATTTGTGATTGAGTTAATTATGTTTCCTGCTGCATAAATGCATTTATTTAGTAAAGACACATTTTTCTTGCCAGTACACAGAAAGTATGAAGTTAAGGGAGGTAACAATATCCACCAGAGCTCAATATAAGACAACTGCAAACAAGATTGGTACATTGGAGTCACAATAATAATAAAAATATTAGAAGCTAGTTACATGCTAATTGGTTGCTTAGAAGTCATGCCACAAAAAAAATAAAAAAAAAATCTGTCCTACCTTCACAAACGTAAACCTGGATTTTGCTAAGCTCTGCTTTGTCTTCAGCTAATACCGTTGTATATTTTAGATAGAAATTTTAGACAGCAGGTATTTCTGGTGGGTTTGATGAGAAGAAAAGTATGAACATGTAGAAAGTGTATTGCTTTTCTCCCGCTCAAAAGGTCAGGAGAGCCATTTAATAGCAAACATCAACCAAAGATCTGGATTTCACCAGTAACTTAAAAAAATGTCATGAGTAAAGTTGTCCCGGTTCTCTCTTTGCCCATTTACTGTCTGATTATTCTAAATAAAACAAGTAGTGGGAAAAACCCTAAAAACCAAACAAAAAAACACAATCTGTTAAGTGAGATGATTTTATGCATTTTTCTAGTTTATCTTCTTAGTTTTTGCCTGGTTTTTTGTATGGCGACATAAAGTCTTATTTTACATCAATCCTGATCTGCTCCATTGTCTATCAGTGCTCTACCTTTTGAGTTTTGCTGGGGGGTTTTCTTGAAGTTTATCTTCTTTTGATTTCAGTGTCTTTTACTCTGAGTTCAGACATTTTTTGAAAATAACATTATTTTCTTCCAAATGTCTTAATTTTTTTCGGCCACCAGGGATTTAATTAAAAACTATCCTTTCCTAATGTGGAATCGTTGAGTGTATTTTTCTGACTTTTCCATCGTGAGATCCTACCATCTTGATAAAAGACGGTATTTTTTTAAACATACACACCAGGGGTGCCGTTCAATACATCAAGCGTGGTGTTTACTGCCTCTAACGGACGCAATTCAACATGGTGGAATTACCAGTGGTGCTGACATTTGCAGTTACACTTTTTTCCCCCTCATACTTAAATTAGTTTTCCCTCCATCTAAAAGCTCACAGCATACTGATTTCCTCTTTCTGTACAAGATTAAAGCGCTCCAAAACCATTATTTACTTCAAGCCCCGCATACATTTGACGCTCCGGCTTTCGAAGAGGTGTCTGGCTCTATTAGCAGTGAGAAAGCTAGAGATGAAAAGGTTCCCTGGGTGAAATATGGTGATACTTCCAGCTCTCAACCAGGCCCCCCCCACTGCGCTCAGATTAATGATGTCAGACATATCACAGGGGCCCCTTATCAGACATGGACGCTCCCAGCGAACACGGCACTGGTTAGAAGCTTCCTGTTTAACTGATGAAGTGGGACTGATGGCAAGAGGAGGCACCGATTGAATACTGATGACTGGCTCAACTAATCGAGCGTCGACAGAAAAGAGACAGAAATCGTGGAGATGTGTTAAGGGGCACGGAGAAAAGCGCTGCAGGTCGTGTCATTCATCGAATGTGGCCATCGTATTTAGATGTTTGGTGGAACAGTGATGATGTTTTTGGACTGAAGCTTTCCCAGAGCATCAGGGTGGAGTGGCGGTTAGCGTCCGCCACATAAAGAGGGAGACCGACTTCAAGATGTCAGGTTTCCGGGTCGGTTTGGTTTTCTCTGGTTGTCTTTTTCATCATTGTTTATGTGTGCTCTGCCACAGTTATTGTTTTTCCTTCTTCTTTGCCTATTTTAGATCAGTCTTTTCTTTATGTTTAGATGTTTGATCACTCTTTGGTATCCAGTTGAATCTTCATTGCTGTTTATTGTTAGATTTATGTACGGTCTCCTCCCTGGTTTATGTTTACTCCTCATGTAGCATCATAAGGAGTAAACTCCCCAGCCTGCCAGCCTGGTCTCCCCTCACAGCTGCACCATTTCCAATCAGCCTATTGGCTCTCTGTGTATCAGCTCCTCTCTTTCATTCACTCCCTGCTGGATTCTTCTGTTGGCTCTGTTGTTCCTACTTGTTTTTTCCATGTTGTTCTGTTCCTACCTGATCCTGTTGTGCCTGCTTGTAACTTTTCATGTTTATCTTTATTATAAAGTCTTCACAATATGATCCTGCCACATTCTGATCGCATTTTGGTTCAATTTCAAACTGGCAACCCATGACAGAAATCCCTATGGGTTTCCCCAGTGCATTATTGTTCTTGAAAGATGTAGCTCTCCTCCCAAAAATATGTTGGAATAATTGACAGTGGGAATAACATTAGCTCCACTTCCATTAAACATAAAACTGAGCAAATTGAAATTTAAAAAATTGGTCAATTAAAAAAAAAGAATAAAAAAAGATTTTTTTTTGTGCTAGGATGATGTGGTTTTTCAGACTTTTCAAAATAGATATATTTCGCAAAACTGTAGAGGAACACTATTTCTGCAGCACATAATCATGTAGTAAACAGCCGACTGTTGCTACTGGCAAAAAAGATGAAAAATGCAGAAGGAAGTGGTAGGAGGAGGATGATGCAACGCAGCATGTTTTTAATGACTGATCACAAGAACAAACATATTCACGCATGATTTTAATTTAATTTCTTATTTAATGGAAACACCGCAATTGAATGGTATTTTGTTTTTTTTTTTTGCATAATATTGTCAAAGTTTTGCACATTTTTGAAATCGAAATGCAAATTTTTCCACATCTCCCCATGAAATGAATACATCTGATCTAACAGCCCATTTGTTTTTAGCTCCTGAATGAAAGTTAAATTTTTCAGCACTACTCCTTATAAGTAAAACCTCATGTATATTCCACTGTACATGGCAGTTATTCCCAACAGCATTAACGGATTGTGCTTGAGTGAGAACTTCCACATTAAGCAGCAAGGTTACCATGTTTAATGGGAAACTCACTCAGAATTGACGATCTTATCAAAATGGATGGGAGCGCGCAGATCAATAAAACATCTCGGAGTCTACTTAAACTCTCGTCTTTGTGTGAGCTTGGTTATGCGATATCAACCCGGATAAGCATGGCTGGAAACCTTATCGTGTACGTGAATCTCGTATGTCCTTTTTTTTTTTTTTTTTTTTCAAAAGGGGACACTTGGTGAGTCCACATGTGTGAAACCTGCGGTGTGTTTCCCCAGCTGAGAGGGAACGGCAGAAAGATTGGATCTTGGCTCTGTGACTTTACACCACTACAAAGAGAGAATCTCCCCTTCCATCCTCAGATCGCTATCTCCTATGTAACAGAAGCACAATGCAGGAAAAGATATAAAGCACATTTTAAAAAAAGAATAAAATCAAGAGTGTGAGGGTTGCATTATGCTTTCAAGATCATCCTTGCATAAATCTCTTAAAAACACCTTTATTAACGAGCAGGAAAACGGCAAAGTACACGCGATACGCAGCTGGAGAAATTACCGTCAGCTTACCTGGCTTTAATTAATTCTACACAACATTAGAAAACAGAAGGTCTTTTGAAAAAGATGAAAGGAAATGAAAGCGATCTGAACAAAAATAAGACTTTCGAGTGTTGTGCAAACTTCCTTGAGGACTGGATTGTTTTCGGGTTTCAAAAGGAACCACGAGCCATGTTTACATCTCGTGTGCAAGTGTGTGTACACACACACACACACACACACACACACACACACACACACACACACACACACACACACACACACACACAC
>CAEGAF010146608.1:0-10071 GCA_903067075.1 Micropoecilia bifurca
GTGTTTAAAGTGACTAATTTGAATCATTTAGTGTTTAAAGTGACTAATTTGAATCATTTAGTGTTTAAAGTGACTAATTTGAATCATTTAGTGTTTAAAGTAAACGGCTCTGTGTTTCTGGAGGCTCTTCAGTCGCAGTGAAGCTTTTCAGAGAATCACAGGAAACACTGAGTCCTAACAAACATGTCTGAGGGTCAACAGCCTCTCTGGACACGTCAACAGAAACACACCTGCTTCTTCCTCCATCATTAACACAACCAGCATCATTACTCAGGTTATTAACACAAAGCATCCGTTAAAAACACAACATGTAGAGGAGAGACTGCAACATCCAGCTTAGCCTCTGTTAGCAGCGCTAGCTTAGCGCCTAAAATGACTCCATTCAAAACTCTGGTCATTTTAGAAACTCTCCTTAAAGGGTAAAATAACCAACAGAAAATGGAAATTATGACTAAAAACGATGGCATAAAACACCCAGAGGAATTCGGCGTTACTGGCATCAACATATTTAGACATTTCTATTTATTTTCTGAAGTTTTTAAGCTATTCAGATGGTTAATTAGGAGGGAAGTTTTAGCCTCAAAAACAATAATCTAAACATCTGAAAGGGAGGAATGACAGCCGAAATAACGTGATTCATAAGTGTATAAACACTATCATGTTAATATGTTTGTTTATTTTCTGTAATCACTTCAAAAGAAAAAAAACGTAAAATCTCCTAATCCTCTAATGGAGTTTCGTTTGAAGGCGCGTCTCGAGCGCAGTGAAAAAAACACAACCAACCTCTTTTATTGTGAGTTTTTGAATTCTTCTTCTGCGCCATTTTGTCCTGAGTTCCGCGCTGTTCGCCTCCTGCTGAGCAGCAGCTACTTAAACCTCCAAGCCGCCTGGAAGCCTCTGTGTCCGGACTGAAGCCTCGGCGATGAGCCGCCAGTTCCCCAAAAATCTCCTCCTCACTTGGATACCAGCAAAGCCGAAGTCCATGGTAACCGTGACTGACTTCGGTTCGACCAATCAGAGAGCCAGAAACAACAAGAAGGCGGGTGTTGGGGCGGGTTCTCCTCTGAGCTGACCAATCAGATTGCGAGGAAGCTTCCCAGTGTCGCCTCTTTTCTTTGGAAAGGAGGGAAAACGTGGCAGAAGGAGGAGAGGAGTTTAAACATCTGGGCGGAGAATCATGTTAATGTGATTAAAACATGTTTTAATTACAAGAAAAAACAACAAGTAATGCAAATTCAGCATTAATTTAATTAGAATGTATAAAAACCGATTCTGTCCATCGTTGAGTTTTTTTCACATTTATTAGCCGTTATATAAATAAGATACTTTACTTTAAGTTCATGTTTTCCTCAAATATCTCACGTTACTTTATTTTACGTTTGAAGTTAATAAATTAAATAACATTCAGACAGGAAAATATAGATTTTAATGCACCGATACATACATACATAAAATGTTGTACCTACACATTATATCCGCATGAGGGCGCTATTGTAAAATCCCATGTAAAATGAATCCCCGTCAACAAATTCCGACTCTTTCTTTTAAAAGACAATAAAAATGCAGTTTATTTCTGAATGTTATGAGACCAGAAGAATAAAAATGATTATTAATCCATAAATCTGGACCCAGAACCGGATCTGGGCTCCGTCCTGTTCGGTTCTCTCACCTCATCTGGACGTTTTCCTACAGTTTTATCTGCTGATTTCATGATCAAAATTTATTTTATGAGTCTCTGTTGAATAGTTTCAACCTTCACATTATTTCTGTCTTTAAATGGATGAACAGGTTGTCATAATATGTCAGGATATTTCTATAGTTTCTAAACCTGTTGAGTTGTTAAACTCCTGATAGGTGAGTCTCTGTAAACGTGACGCATCAGATCCACAGTTTTCTGGACTAACCTCCTGCTGGTTATCATCCCATTAGCAGCAGGAGGCCAAACCAATTGGATGTAACATGTGAAGCAGGTTTTGTTCCGTCTTTTCCTGTTACATGTTTTCCTTCCACTCATCTTTCCATCAGCCCGGTTGGCAGCCATCTTTAGAAACTGTTGGACATGTCAGCCGTCTCCCTTTTTCACTTAACGCACAAATTTAACATCTTCCCACTAAGTTACAAAAATAAATAAATGAACTGTTTGTTTTTGGGACTTGATCCCAGCAGTAGAACATGAAGACAAACAGCAGGGGGAGACAAAAACTGTCAATTCTATGGATTGAACTGTAAAATAATGTAATAAGAGCTGATTATACTGAGATGTATGAATAAATGCAGAATCATATCCACCAGGAAGTTCCTGATGTTTATGTTTGAGTTTTATTTGTTCCTGGATGACTTGGAGCTTTAAATGTCTGCAGTTTGATGGTGGTGAGTGAGAACAGAGATGGACCCAGGTCAGAGATGGTTTAATGGAGGACAAACACCAGGATCCAGCAGAACCAGGTCAACTGGCAGCAAGGAACAGAGGAACAGATGAGACAGGAGATGACAAGAGACAACAGGCAACAAAAGGCCAGGAGCCGACAAGAGACAACAGGCGACAAGAGACATCAAGGGGACAAGAGACAACAAGGGGACAAGAGACAACAGGCGACAAGAGACAACAGGCGACAAGAGACAACAGGCGACAAGAGACAACATCCGACAAGAGACAACAGGCGACAAGAGACAACAGGCGACAAGAGACAACAGGCGACAAGAGACAACAGGTGACAAGAGACATCAAGGGGACAAGAGACAACAGATGACAAGAGACAACAGGCGACAAGAGACAACAGGCGACAAGAGACATCAGGCGACCAGACACAACAGCTGACAAGAGACAACAGGCGACAAGAGACAACAGGCGACAAGAGACAACAGGCGACAAGAGACAACAGGCGACAAGAGACAACATCCGACAAGAGACAACAGGTGACAACAGACATCAAAGGGACAACAGGACAGAGACCCGGAAAAGAAACCCAGAAGCGACAAATACAAATAAAAACAGATGGCAGCAGAAGTAAAGCGATGACTAAAGCTACAATAAAAAAACATAAAATTAAAATAATAAAAATAAAAAATCAAGATTCTGGGAAAATGTTAGATGCTAAATTTAAAAAGAACAAGAATGAAATGACGACAAAAACACGGAAAGTTAAAATACTACAACTACTAAAATAAAAATAATCAAAAAGAAAAAAAATACAAAAAAGTAAAAAAAGTGAAAAACAGATCCAAGAAATGTTCTAGAAATAAGAAAATTAAAGCAAAAGACACTAGAATTAAAAAGAAAAAGAGAAAAGATCAAATGAATGAAAATAAGACAAGACAAATAAAAAATATGATAAAGGTTACAGTTAAGAGAATTAAAAAGAAATAAAATCCAATAAGATGAAGAGTAAAAAAGAAACAAATCAAGAAATAAGAACTAAATGAAATAAAAAGGAAAAAAGAAAACAAAAACATTAAAGCTATAACAAATAATTAAAGCTCAGCCTAAAGTCTCCGGTTATCCCGGCGCGAGACAAACGGGATTCATGCCTCAGCCTCGCGATACTCTCTCTCCTCCCGCACCGGGGCGATCAAGCGGCGGGGATGACGGGCTGAGTCCGGACGGCCCCCAGCAGCCCGCGGACCCTCAGACACGCAGCAGCTCTGCGCTCCGCTCCGTCTGCGGCTCCGGTTCTCCTGCTGCGGAGGGAATCTGACCCGGAACCTCCGGAACCGGTTCTGGACTTTGGACGTCGCACCTGTCCGGCCGTCAGCTGCCCGGCGCCCCGCTGAGGACCGCGGACCCCCGTCTGTTTCTGGAGTTACCGGAGTTTGTGCGCGGGGCGATGCGGGATCAGGCGGAGTGACGCCGGAGCGACGCGCGGTGCGCAGCGCGCGGCTCCCGTTCATCACCGCGTCCGCATCTGTTTGGGTCTGAACCCGCGGGTCGCGGACCGGACCGGACCGGACCGGACCGGGCCGGACTGTCCGCACATGGAGCCGCCGCTCCGCGCCTCCTGTGCGGGTCAGTGAGCCGGACGCAGCGGGATGGTTGGAGTTTAACCCGCAGCTTTTACCGCAGGACTTTCACATGTAAGTAGCTGATTTATTGTGAACTCTGACCTTTAGGCTCATCCTGCAAACTGAACGCAGCTGAAATGGAGAAATATTGGCTTTTATTTGGTCTTTTGTTTCCTGGCGGAAGTTTAAAAATCGCTTCAAGCTAAAAAACCCAACAGAACCAACTTTACGCACAGAACCGGGTTTTCATCCGAACTCCTCCAGCCCGGACTGAGCCGGTTCCGGTTCGGACTCAGCCAAGCCGCTGGGTCTCAGCGCAGCTCCGAGCTTCTCCTGAGACTCGGTTCCTACGCGACCGGGCCGAGCCGAACCGAGCCGAGCCGAACCGAACCGAACCGCCGCTCTTTCCATTAATTAGCGGCTGTTTGTTTCTGTCCTGTTTGTCTCAGGAGGACCAAGTTCTGCTGTTTGGTCCTGATTTCCATAAGCTGACATTTACTGAGGAAATATTCAGAACCAACGGGACAAACTGGGCTGAGCAGAACCGAACCGAACCGGGTTTGTTTATCCTTCAGGTGTTTCTGGGTAGAAATGATCAAATCAGACAATAAAACAACAAACATGAAACATGGATCATGTTTCATCCTGTAGATGATAAAATGTGTTTGATGTTGAATTTGTTCTGCTGTTGGGAGAAGAACCGACAGGCTGACCTTTGACCTTTAACCTTCACATGTTTCATGCTTTATTTGTCACATGAGGCAAAACAGAAGCTGCAGAAACAACCATGTTTACATTTATTAACTGATCCATCAGGTTCAACATCCTGTTATCGTTCATAAATCTATATAATTACTTCATCTGTGCAGCTCCACATGTTAAGAATCAGCCAGTTCATCTGTTCATATTTTAGGCTATTGTTAAATATGTCCCTTAATCTGACCTTTATTATATTACAGATTAATAAATGCTGATATTTTGCCTCTTCTTATGAATACAGATTTAAGAAGTGAGTTTAATTTCAGCTGATATTAAATGTTTAGCTGCTGTACAAATAACCAGATTTGTGTCAAATTTGCAGTTTTTCTGTATTTAAGCTGCTGTAAAACAAACTGCTGCTCCAGAATGTTGCTGGGTTTTCATAGGGTTTGGGTTCAGATGGTCCGTTTGGTCCTGATGGTCCTGATGGTCCGGTTGGTCCGTTTGGTCCGTTTGGTCCGGATCCATCCGGTGGAGAATCCCGATGGGAATGTTTCCCTCCAGGTGCAGCAGTGAGGAGGGAGACGGTTAGGATGAAACATGATGAGACGAACAGAACAGAACCGACTCAGTCTGGATCAGAACCGACTCAGTCTGGATCAGAACCGACTCAGTCTGGATCGGGAAAACCTTCCTGATGCTTCAGGGTCAGGAACATTTTTAAAGGTTGGGTTTGTCTCTGAATGACAAACGGCTCCAGTTTTTGCTGTGACTCATGTTTTGTTTTTATGATAATTCAGAACTTTATGCTTTTTTTGTTTGGAGATCAGAGAGAAAAACACAGATTTATCAAAGTAACATGAATCTGTGAGGGATTTCAGTCAATCTGAGGTTTGATTATTATTTCAGATTTATGATGGACACATGTGAAAAACAAACCCAGAACCTCATGAAAACAACAGAGTTTCATTTAGTTGCTGTTATTCTGTAATCAGTTAATGAATAAACCTGATTAGGTCACATATTAAGATACTTTGGCTTAAAGCCTTGTGTCAAATTCTCCCTTATTATCATGTTACTAACAAAGTATCATGTTGCTTCATATGGTCTCATATCGTATCACATTCTACTGAATCGTATCGTCATGTTGAATCAGTTCATTCCTAACATGAACAAGTTCTGAATCATTTCATCCAGGTTAATGAAAACATTTATTTGTTCATAATTCAAAGCTTTTATTCTATCATTTTGTCTACTTGTGGATGTTCTAACAGAAACTCAGTTCATATCTTCCACCTACAAACAATAATCAGTTCAATCTGTGGTGTAAATTTTGCTGATTAAAGTCGTTATAGTTCATTTGAGGTGAGTGAAGATCCAGATGTTCCACATCTGGTTCATGTCTTCAGTTCCATCAACACCAAGCAGTTGCTCAGTTTTCACCTTGAAGGAAAATGTTGCTGCTGCTCTTTGTGATGCGGTGACGATTCGCGGGCCTCCATTTTAGAAACACCTCGTTAAGTTACGTGTTTCTGTTTCCAGCCGGACGATTATTAGTGTTGCGCATTCTCTCACTTCCGCCGATGCTAATGCGGTTAGCAGCTAATGGACGGAAAGAGGCGCCGCTAAGAAAGAGACTGAAAATGTCGAAAGTGCGGAATCATTTCAAAATAAAAGGAAAAGGAAACACAGCAGGAAACATCCGGTCCGAGCTGGTTGACTTCCGCTAACAGGTGACGTAACTTTTACCTGTGACAAACATTTTGGCGAATTTTACTATTAAAACTGATCAACAAGAGTAAAGAAGTGACTAAAAATGGATTAGAAATATATATTTTATAAATATTTCATACTTTTAATACTGAAGGTGATTTTTGAATCGTTTTGCATGTTAAACAATACAAAGTTTTCTTATTAAAACAGTTACAATTATTTTCTCATCTATATTAAGTCGCTACCAGAGAACGGCGCCATTTCCTATTCGTTAATTGTCAGAGTTATCGATACATAACTTGATACAATAATCGTTTACAACAGTTCAGTTTGATGGGTAATTTTGGTGTAAATGTTTAATTAATTTCCAAACAGCTGATCTCACCTCTTGTAGAAAATGGCGTCAGTTCCGAAAATCAACTTTACGGATCATGAAACATAAAGAATCTAAAACTTGGTTCACAGGCCGATTTTTATGCCGATTTCTGTCCGGTTTCGCCTTCAGACGATCTTAAAGACGCCCGATTATCGGCCGTCATGACGATATTCATATCAGGACATTCAACATGTTTGAGACGGGTTTTGTGTTTTCCTGTTGAATATTGTTCTAAATCTACAACCGCTGCTTCCAAATCGTCGGCCATGTTTGTTTTCACTGAAATCACGTTTGAAGTTATGCGAGATTTTCTGCTTAACATCTGAGGCTGTTTTCCACACCCAGCTGGACCGAACCGGTTCTATCTGGTTCTATCGTCATGTTTGGGGTCCCTCAGATTTAAGACGTGAATTTAAGACAATCTCAAGGTATAAAGTGATATAGATGATTAATATTGTTATCAAACCATGTTTTCTAAATCCCATCAGGCTTTAGAGTTAAAAACTGACTAAAACAAGGAAGTAAATAAGCGACAATCCAAGAAATTCATCATATTTACAGAGGAACTCAAAGTTTTCCATTAAAATCTCAGGTTGTTCTGCAGGTGTATTGAAGCCTGTAGTTCCAGTGAAGCTCATTGGTTCAGCTTGTCTCTGTACAGGTGAGCCTGGTGGGCGGGGCCTGGCGGGCGGAGCCTGGTGGGCGGGGCCTGGTGGGCGGGGCCTGGTGGGCTTAGCCTGGCGGGCGGGGCCTGGCGGGCGGAGCCTGGCGGGCGCAGCCTGGTGGCCTCAGGTGTCGCTGCAGTGACAGGATTTAAACAAAGTGTAAAGAGGCGCGTGGTGTCAGGTCTGCTTCAACCTGCCACAGGTGTGTGTGAGTGAACCTGAGTTTGCATGTGTGTGTGTGTGTGTGTGTGTGTGTGTGTGTGTGTGTGTGTGTGTGTGTGTGTGTGTGTGTGTGTGTGTGTGTGTGGATTCATCTCACGCTGTTTGTTCAGAGCATCAGACCTGAACGTTGATAATACAGCAGCTGCTGCTTGTCCTGATCTGGGATCAGATTCCTGCTTTTCACAGCGGAGCAGACAGAAACCACACAGGTTCTGCTGACGATCCCGGCCCGGTTCTGTGGTTCTGGTCCTGGTTGTGGCTGTCAGGAGGTTAAACGTGCTGACAGGTTTTCCTGGAACTGCAGCAGGAAGTTCCTCGTAAAGCTTTTCAGCTCCAGAAGCGTCTGGATGAAACCGCGGCGCGATGCGGCTCCTCTGCTGTCAGCCTGACCGGACCGGACCGGACCGGACCGGGTTCCCCTCAGGCTGCTGCTGCTGAGGCTCAAAGTTTTACCAGGAGTTTAGATTTAAGAACTTTATTTTTCTTTTGTTCATTTTAGCTGCAAAAATCAAACGGACATTTTTCATTCCTCAGATTTACAGGATTTGAGTTAAAAACAGAACGTAGTGAAGCATCTTACTGCAATAACAGATCTCTGAGTCACTGGAACATCCATCCATCATCCATCCATCCTCCATCCATCCATCCATCATCCATCATCCATCCATCATCCATCATCCATCCATCATCCATCATCCATCCATCCATCAGATGTTATTTATATAACACATTTCAGCAGCAAGACATTTCAAAGTGCTTTACATAATTACAATAAGATGAAAATAGAAATAGAGATTTTGAAAAAGATTAGAAAAATATAGAAACATTAGTAAAAGTAGAAATTAAAAGTAAAAACATTTTAAAACATCTCAAACCTCGACATCATACAAGGACTCAAACCTCAGAGTTTTGGTATCTTACAAGGATTCAAGTCATTTTAAAGTCCTTTACACAACGTAAAATAAGAATAAAAACAGAAGGAGACAGAGTTTGAAAAAGATTTAAAAAGATAAAAACATTATTAAAAATAAAAACATTCAGTTGATCCACTTAAACACACTCAGTGTTTCAGCTGTTTTAGTTTTCTGGAAGTTTGTTCCAGATCTGTGGTGCGTAGAAGCTGAAAGCTGCTTCTCCTTGTTTGGTTCTGGTTCTGGATCCAGATCAGAATCAGAACCAGAGGATCTGAGGCTCTAGACGGTTGGTACGGCACCAGCAGATCTTTAAGGTATTGTGGTGCTAAACCGTTCAGTGATTTATAAACCAACAACAGTATTTTAAAGTCTGTCCTCTGAGCTACAGGTGGAGAGACTTTAAAACTGGTGTTATGTCTCCATCTTCCTGGTTTTAGTCAGAACAGCAGCAGCAGCTTCTGGATCAGCTGCAGCTGTTTGATTGATTTGTTAGTCAGACGCTGCTGCAGGAATCAATGCGGCTAAAGATAAACACATGGATGAGCTTCTCTAGATCTGAGACATCAGTCCTCTAATCCTAGAGATGTTCTTCAGGTGATAGAATAGAGACTTTGTGACTGATTTGATGTGACTCTGGAGGTTCAGGTCAGAGGTCATCACTACTCCCAGGTTTCGGGCTGATTCCTGGTTTGTAGTTGTAGTAACTGAAGCTGCACATCGACTCTGGTTGGTTCCTCTTTAGGTCCAAAGATAATAACTTCAGTTTTATTTCTGTTCAGTTGGAGGAAGTTTTGACACATTGATCTGTTCTAAGCATCTGTTCAGTGATTGGATGGGGTCAAAGGTCACCTGGTGACATCGTGATGTAGAGCTGTGTGTCATAGTTATGGTAGCTGATCCTATTTCCTGTTATAACTTCAGCCAGTGGGAACATATAGATATTGAAGANACCGGAGAGTCCGACCCAAGTCTCCAGTCGATTCAGTAAAATGTCCTGGTCAACACTGAGGTCCAACAGAACCAGCACTGTGGTTCTGACTCAGTCTGGGTTTAAATGGATGGACCAGAGTCCAGAGTCCAGAGTCCAGAGTCCAGAGTCCAGAGTCCGGCGGTTAGAGTGACTCACAGCAGAAACACCAGAGCAGCATGTCAGCTGTAATCCACTGTCAGCCACACACTGACTTCACGGAGACAGACGGCGGATTAAACGGGACAAAGGAAGCTGGGAAGAAATCCTGATGGACCTTCAGAACCGGGTCTGGTTCTGCTGACTCGGCTCTCTGCATCACTCTGCAGGATTTAAGTTATATAATGTGATATTCAGCAAACGATACAATTCAATACTTTTGTGATTTTCTGACAGGTTTCAGAGGCACAGAGTGATTTTGGTGACATTTAGTGACTGTTATAAAGTTGGACTGAATGAATTTAACTGAAAACTGATTAAAAGCACCAACTACACAATACCTGCTCTGGTTGGACA
>CAEGAF010146630.1:0-29475 GCA_903067075.1 Micropoecilia bifurca
TGTGTGTTTTTGTGTATGCTGCTACTGCACAGTAATTTCCCGGCTGGGATGAATAAAGTACTTCTATTCTATTCTATTCTAATCTCAGAATAAACGCCGCGACATTCCTTACCTCCTCCGAAGCCACGGTTTCCTCCGTGTCCCTGCTGGTTGCGTCCTCCCCGCCCCCCGAACCCTCCGGCGTTGCCCCCGGCAGCAGTCTGGCGGTAATCCCGAGCTCCGAAACCACCGGAGAACCTGTCGACGACGTGGAAGTCAGCACAATTTTCTGACGATTTTATTACAAAACGATGCCCGGACAGCAGCTAATCTCACCTCTTAGAGCGCCCCCTGTTGCTACTCTTGTGCTGGTGTTCGTAGGCCAGGCTCTCCAGCCATGAAGGAACCTCCTGCTTAGCCTCTACCAGGATATCCAGCAGGTCCTTTGTGATGTTCCCGTTTTTGTCGTTGAAGAAGGACGTGGCCAGCCCTGCGGAGCACAGACGGCGTGCAGATTGGTCAGAATCTGTCGTTTGTCAGCTGGAGCTGCAGTGAATCGGTTTCCAGAGCCGCTCGCTGACCCAGGTTTCCGACTCGCCCCGTACGTCCGATGCGGTGGACGTACTCCTCTATGTCGCTCGGAAGGTCGAAGTTGATGACATGTTTCACGTTGGAGATGTCCAGACCTCGAGCTGCAACCTGGCCAAACCGAGAACATTTAGATTATAATCCTGCAGTGCACTCAGACTCCTTGAAAGCAGGTTTTGTTGTTTTACTGACCGCTGTGGCGACAAGGATGGGGCACTTTCCCGATCTGAACTGGTTCAGTGCCTCCTCGCGGTCTCTCTGGGAGCGGTCGCCGTGGATACTGGTGCAGGCGTAGCCCTCCCGGTACAGGAAGTCCTCCAAGGCGTCTGCTCCTTTCTTGGTCTCCACAAAGACGAGGGTCAGGGAGTCTTTACCTGGTCAGCAAAGACAAAACCAAACGAGTTAAAAACTAGAATTGAACTTAAGGTGCCGGGAGAGATTAATGTAAATTAAACAGAACTTCAACTCTGATGGAACATAAAGCAGAGCTTGAGCTTCTGAACTGTGGGCCAGCATTCATTTTATGGCCATAAGGGAAACAAAAACATCGGGTGACATGGAAAAATGTTGCTGTGAAAGACTTGAGCTCAAAAGTCACAAGTGAACTTTGGACCAGTTAAATGCATCACACCGCTAATGACAGAGGTCCAACACGTTCATGTCAAGGTTCTGTCCTCTTTGAGAGTCTCCTGAATATTTTAGCCCATTTTATATTCCATGGGTATGAAAGTCCACTGAAGTCATTTCAGACGGACTACAGTGGTCAGGTTTTAGATATGAAACCTGCTAATGGACCAAAGAATGGATGAAAACCAAAATGGTGAATAAACAACTGGGCAGAAGACCAGAGACTGGTTTATGATTGAAGAGATACACGAATGCATGAAGGACCAAGGGACAACAAACACAGAAAGGACAAAAGAATTGTTAATGGACAGCTGGTTTCATCTTTTATACAAGAGAATGCAAATTAACCTTTAGAAACAGAGATTTCACATTATTCCTTTGTTCCCCATATTGTTTTTTTCCACCCAAACATCAAAAAACTGAATTCTATGTTTTTCGGAGCCCTGCCAGATGAGGGTCTCCCAGTCTGTGGTGTGATACATACAGGCTTGCTGAGTTATACTGAGTAATGCTTTTTTTATAAACAAAAACAAGAAAAAGATGTGCAGATCAAAAATAATGTAGGAGTTTTCATGCAGGAACCATTAAATCCATTGATGGCAAGACTTGGTCCAAAGTCCTGAAGGTTTTCTCCACTAAAAATCATTCGTTTGCCAAAATTAACCCCCCACTCAACAGCAAGGAGCCATCATGACCAGATTCTCTCCATCAAGGCTACAGGTCTGACATGAAGGAACCATGGAAACACACAGTGCATAAAGATGCCACAACATCTTTAAAAAAAGGAAAACTGGCTTGTGTATTTCGGCACATGAGATGGTACACAGAGCCGAAATTAAATAAAGAAACGATTCTCCATCCACAAAAACATGTATAATGGGGGTCAAGCAAACTTATGCAAAACATGAAATGACAGATTTAGAAGCGTCTTAAGTGTAGATCTTACCAGGTTTCTCTACGTTGTCTCCAGTATTGTCCTGTACCTCGTTGGGGATGACTTGGGATAAAACCACATCAAAGTTTTATAACTATTCCTAATCCGAGTCAGCGTTAATGCCTCAACTGCACTAAATTACTCAAAGAAAACACATTTTCTCCTCAACCGCAACAAAACCAACATCTTTGTCTGAATTTTATCTTAGCCACTTATGTAATATTCTATTATTAGAGATTTTACGAAGGGATAACGCGTGTAAAACAGTGTCTGACGGTAAAAGTCGTGCTGGTTTGCTAAGACAAGACGTGCAACAATGCAATGGAGTGAGATGGAATAAATACGGCACGACTGCAAAAGACATACAGCAGTTTGTTTACGTGTGCTAGTAGAGGCAGAACGCTACGTTTAGACAGGTATGTGATCAGTTCAACATGGGTTCCGAATATTTAGAGAAGAAATTAGAAAATCCAGCTGTGTTTACTCCTACATCCTCATGCAAAACTTCCCAACCTAATGAAGACCTCTAACCTGTAGCACTGAGCAGATCCAAGAGGAAAGACCTCTTATCGCTCTCTTCAACCCACACCACCTTCTGTGTGATGTTCTCCGAGGTGGAACCCACTCTGCCCACTGCCAGGAAGATGTAATCCTCCAGAAAATCCCTCGCCAGGATCTGCAGGGGAAGCAAAAGCATCATTTCATCAGGTTACTTTCTTTTAAAAGGACTTAATGTCTTGCTAGTTTCCTGTCCTGAAACAAACTCCGCTCTGACAGCCGTCCAGGAGCTGGCAGGGGGGCTGGGAACTGGAGCCGCAACAAACACACCTGGATCTCTTTAGGAAACGTAGCGCTGAACATCAAGGTCTGCCTGATGCCTTTGTGCGGCATGGTGTCCTGCTCCACGATGCGTCTTATCTGTGGTTCAAAGCCCATGTCCAGCATGCGGTCCGCCTCATCTAGCACCAAGTAGCTTAAGAGAAAAAAAAAAAAAACAAGTTTGAGGAAGGGAAGCATCCAGAACGTCTTTCATCTTCCATTTCTTCCGTCGGGTCACGTCTTACTTGCAGTAGTCCAGTCCGATCTTGCCTCTCTCCATCATGTCCACCAGTCTGCCAGGTGTTGCGACCAGCAGGTGGCAGCCTCTCTCTAGGTCTCTAATCTGCTGGCCAATGTCTGCCCCGCCGTACACAACACAGGGACGCACTCTGGAGCGGTACGAAAACTGCAACGCAAAACACAAGTCTCTCTTCGTTTCCGAGCTCTTGCCTCGCTGTAATTTGTGAGCATAATGTGTACGTGCCTTCCTGGCTTCGTCGTAGATCTGCAGCGCCAGCTCTCTGGTTGGGGCCAGCACCAGGGCGATGGGGTACTGCTTACGCCGACCATACTTCCCATTTTCCTGAGACAATCATCACAGAACGGGAACGTCACATTCACATAGGGCTTCAATTTGTGCTACATCATTTCTTTTTTTATTTTATTTATGTATTTAGTTTTTGCAAATATGATTTAATCAGTAAGAATTAGGACGGTGCAAAATAAATGCACCGTCCTAATTTTGGAGGATAAAAGTCATTTTGTACCACACAAGTACAAAGGGTCCATCCTGGAACTTTTGTATGCAAACAAGCAATTAGTTGCGTTAAAACATTTTAACACTGCTTTCTTTCATATTAAGATTATATTTTACGGACTAATGATGTTAGCCATGCTGCTCTGCAGTTTTTAATCACTCAGTGACAGGTGAAACCATCAAGGTTTCATAGAGCAGGAGTTTTTACTTTCCAAAAAAGTGGCGCATTGTTCAGCAGTGTGGGCAGAGGGAGAAGCAGGGGGACTTTCTCCAGCGGTTACAAAAAGTTTGACAAGGTTTCTGTGGTCCACCGGTACAGGAAGGCTCGTCAATATGGTTTTACATTCAAAGCTCAGTGAGTTTTCATTTTAATGTGTGGGAACTCGCTTTTCTGACCTGTCCTGAGGCTTTGGCTGCGTTCAGAGCTTCTCCTGGTCCGTCTGTGTAGATCTGGCTCAGAATTGGAAGGAGGAACGCGGCCGTCTTTCCAGATCCTGACGACACAAGGTCAAATTTATCCAATATCACTGATTGATAACTCAGTCTAGTACAGATCTATGTCCTCTTTTGTGTTGTTGTTACCCGTCTGTGCACAGGCCATCAGGTCTCTCTTGGATTTCACGATAGGAATGGCGTATTTCTGCACAGGAGTTGGTCTGGTGTAGCGGCTCAGAGCGATGTTGCCCATGATAATCTCACCCATGTCGACATCTTGGAACTGTTAGAACAGGAAGCGAGAGAATTACACGTGTCCAGATGTGGACGGCTCCTGGTTGACGTCTGATCGGATGTGAGCGGCGGCGGCGGCGGCGTACACTCTCGATGTGGTGAGGGCTGTTTTGTCCTGTAGCCTCAACGGGAATGTCGTCGTATTTCTCAAAGTTGATCCCGGTGTTGCTGCCGGAGAACAGCTCACTGCAGAGACGGGGACCAGACTGGTCTCAGAGAAATATTCACCCACCTTTAAACCTTTCTACAGCTGAGCTTATACAACTCAGCTTAGCTCAGGAACTCGACGTTGCCACAAGAAGACACAATAAGTAGTCGTTAAAAAAAAAGATGGAGTATCATGTTTTTCAAATGACTTATGACATCAACAAACTTATTGACATGTGATTTTAATTGTGTTTCTTATCGAGTAGAAACAATTGGGAACAAAACATTCTCATGTTTTTTCCAACATTATGGGAATAATGACAAAGTCTTGCACCCATTTGTAATGTAAATACAGCTGGTTTCTTTGGTGAAATAGTTACGGTCAAAAGCAGTATTCACGACTAGGACATAGTTTAATATTAATATAATTAATATTTAATACTGTAAAATGAAGGCACTCGATTCTTCCCACTTAAAAAAAAACCAAAAACAAAACAAAAACAACTTGGTGTTGCCACCAGAGACACCTTCCCTCCCATAGGAAGTGTAGTTGTTTCTGCAGACTCACTGTTCCAGGCGTTCGTTACGCGGCAGCGGCTTGGACCAGTCGCCATCGTCCCTGGACTCCTCCACCCAGCGGCTGTTTCCTCCTCCGCCACCACCGAATCCACCGTGATCGAACCTGAGCACCGGGAGCAAATTGGAACGTTGACTCTTTTGGGTTTTCTGATCCGATCACCGTGTGTTCGAAGGCGGCTGCGTTGCCTACCTCCCTCTGTTGGCGTTGCCTCTGTCGTTGAAGAACGCAGACTTCCCTCGGTTGTTGCCAAAGCTGCTATAGGCGTCTTTGGCCGTGTTCCATCCACCAGCATCTAATAGGAGACATGACCCAAAAACAATCAGAACAATTTCCCATGGAAACGTTTTAACTCTACGTATTAAGAAAGCCGATTTCTGCGTCACGGCCTGCATCGAACCCACCGAAGCTTATGGGTTGAGCGGGGTTAATGGGGTTAAATGCCCCACCCCTATTGCCACGGTAACCGCCTCCTGCAACACCACCTCTCCCACGCTCCATGCGTGGCGGGCCACGGTTGAATGAGTTGCTGGTCATACGGTTGTCATGGTAGCCGTTGACAAAGTTGTTGCGTCCTGCGTCCCAACCGTCTGATGGGAGAGAGACAGAGAGGAAAATTATGGAATATTGCAACAAATTCTGCATCAGCAGGATTATAAACAGAAGGAATACTCATCAAAAAAATGGTCAAGTTGAAATTATTTTTTGTATTTCGACAAGTTCAATACAGATTAACAAAATTGACAGAAGAAATTTGAGATTTTCTTCAAGTTCTGCATCATCAGGTGAAATCTAAAGATAATTTCACTTGGCCTGCAGCTTATGTTTGCTATGACACATTTGTGACGAGGTCAACAGTCAGAGTTACTCACAGTTTGCTGCAGGTGCTATGGTGTACCCCCCCGGTCGTCCAGCAGCAAAAGCATTTCCCACTGCACACGACAAGTTGGGTTTTTATATTGCACTTATGGTCAGTAACACAAAAAAAACATTTCAACAACCACAAAGATTTCCTGCAGTTTTACACAAAAACCTACAAAATCAACGCTTACTAAAAAGGTTAATTCATACTAATGCGACAACCGTCGCTGACAGATCGTGAAGGTAACACACTCCTGCGTAACCCCTGCTTTTCTCACCATTCTTGGATGCTTCTTTGTTCCGTAAATGTGGTGGAATGTATCGCCCTGGACAAACACAATCACAAAGCATTGTTTACGAGCTCATGCTGTCACTTTCGGTGGATTGAGAAAGTTTTTACACCCCTGCTAGCTTGCCAGGTTTGTAATGTAAAAAGAGAAGACCATTGTGAATCGGTTCTGAACTTCCATCCATGTAAGCTGTACAATGCAAGTCTTTTAGAGTGGAATAAACAATTAAACTACGATAGGATGTGTAGATCTTTACAAACAGGAAGCGGGTCTGTTCAGAATTAAGCATCTGATTTAAACTCATTAAATAGGAGTAACACCAAATAATGTTTAGTTATTCTAGTTGGCTTTAAGCTTAACTAGAGCCATTACAAAAAACAGTCCTTATAAATTTTACTATAAATGTGCTTAATCTGCTTATTATTTACCAGGAGTAAATCCTGAACTTCCTACTACTACGACAAAGCTAAAATTAAGTAGACACAAGTCAACTTTTGGGTCGGAGTTTGTTTCACTGTTCGTTTTTACTCAAGGTGAAATAAAAAGCAGAGAATGGCAACAAAAACATGTCTACATCTTACTGTTAGTACCTCCGCCTTGTCCATCTGGAGCACTCAAGTCTAGGACAGCGAGCTGGAGAACCAGAACAGAAACACATGAGCGTGTTACACAACCAAAAATGCTACAAACTGAAATGTTGAGGACCAAAAGTAAAAAAAATTTTAAAAAACACACAAAAAACTATTAAATGTAGACATGCTCTCGCATTGTCAATCAGACTTTTATTTCATTATTCAGATTTGGTGACAATGATACAGGATCAGAAAATCACCTGAAACAGTGCAATAAAGGCTTCAAAAATATAATGCATTTAATTATGATGAAGTCTAACTATATACAAAATTAGACCAATTTTGTAACTATTGGGCTTCAAAATTCATCAGAAATGTGGATATGAAAGTTTGTTCAAACTGAAAGTAGAAAATAATGGGAGAAATTGATTGAGACGGTTTGTACACTGCATATTTGTGTTCACTATTATAATATTCACTTATATTTTGAGCAAAAAACATGCTCTGCACTTATGTACATTAAAGTTGTACATTTTCTTACTAATTTAATGTTTACGTTCGTCAATTTCATCACATTCAAAATATGAAAAACATACAACTATAGCATTTACCTTAAACTTATTGTAAGCAATATTTTGCAAACTCTCTCCAAATAAACTTATTACACTTCATTCAATTAAAAAACATTTTAAAATAGACTGAAAAACTGCATCAATCTCATTGCTGCAGCAGGATAATAGAGGTTTATCTATTCATTTGCTTTGCAGAGACGAGGATGAGACTCTGAACAAATTGTTCCCAATGCAGTTTTTTATTTATTTTGCATCCTTATCAGTGTTGAAAATGTGCATATTTGTTACAAAAAACATTTCGAGGGCTTTTTATAATCAAAATATCATTTAAGTACATGCAGTACTTTTCTGTTGCTATCCAAACTGCCTGACCAGACAGCTACGTTTTTGATGACGCAGAAGAAATTTACTGAACGGGTAAATACCATCAAGAACACCATACTGGTTATAGTTTTACTAACCAGGGTTTCGGGTGTAAAAGCCTGCATTGTTTATTTTCAAGGCTCACTTTAGCTGTATTTTCTCGTACCTCCGTTTTATCACTGTATAAAGCTGCTAGACAAAACGCAGTGAACATAATAGTTCCAAAGGTGCGTTGAATATGTTCAACACGGAGAAGCTGATGGGGTTAAGAGTGATGCTTTACTTCGCAAAAACAAACATTTTTCTACAATGAGAAAACATGAAATATTACATTCTTTTTAATTATTGCTTTTATACAATATAAAGATACAGCACAGATAAATTCAGAGTTGTGGTTAAGTATCAGAGCGGAGTCTCGTCCAAGTGAAAGATTCAAACGCACCCCGAGCTAGCTAGCACGATAGCATCTCGCTAACGGTACCAGGCTAGCCGGCAAGCTAATGTTTATCCTCGCTGCTGTCCCACTTTCCAAGAACCACTTCTGACACACCAAACTGGCACAGCTTACCTGCTGCTCTAGACCGTGGGCATTTTCGACGGCCACATGACTCATAACTATTGAATACGGAGGAAAAATGTTGGCGTTGAAAAAAGGACCTCTTTGTTTGCCGGGTTTGATGTTTTGTTTTGGCTTCTTTGCCTCTAGCCTGTTTCTGTGGTTACGGCTAGTTGACACTTATTTCATTTGCGTACTGTTTCTATTTAACTCTGCAAAAATGCTGCTGTTGAATTTGAAGTGATGGTAAATTCCTCTGTTTAGGCGTCAAGGGATGATACTTGATGCAAACCCAGCTGCGTCGGTTTTTTTCTTCAGCTGAGGCAGAGAAGAAGCAGTCCCGGGTCAGTCTAGCGAGCAGACTTAAAACATGCATACACATCCGGTACTTTCAAAATAAAATAAGATAAATGTAAAAAAATATATCTATTGTGACAAAAGCAAATTATGTAAATTAGTCCGTTAATTATAAAATTAACATAATAATGGCGTTAGCTACAATTAACTTAAATATATTTGCTTTGTTTAAAAGTATCCGGCTTCTATACTTCTTGTTTATCTCTAAATGCAGCCGACTTGACAACACATCCAAAATGTTATTTTTTTTTCTTGAAATCGCGAGATTTGAAAGAGTTGTTCTCGCGATATTAACTACTTAAAAGGATATCTTAATTAGATAATTTGTAAAAATCGAATCCAATCAAATTGGTGTAAATATATGTACATATATGGAACAATGAATTCATGATTAAATTTTTGTGTTTTCATTAACTTCTCCAGTAATATATCTGTCAACAGATTGACAGATTGACAGATATATTGATATTTGCCCTTTAAAATACACATTAGAAGGTGTTCAATTAAGGATGTTTGATACACTAAATCTTGATTAACAGACTCTGTTTTGGTTTTGAATTTGTGACGTAGCTTTTTTTGCAGCAGATTATTAGCATTCTCCTCCAAGACCTAATTTTAAGAATAAAAAAAAAAAACATTTTGTGCCTTGATTTAACACCGACACCATTTTCTGTATTTAATATGGACCCTTTTATGCTCTAAGTCTTCTAAAGGGTTTACAACTAAACACATGGTCAAAATTGAGTCAGATTGCTACTTATGAGATCTCCGTTCTTATTAATCCCAATATCTTACTGTTGCTTCCTATTGAAGCTTATAAATTGCTGCACCTCACTTCCAGAAAAAAAAAAAGAATTAATAACTGAAACTCACCATGTTTCAGGTTTTGCTACCCATTGCATGAAATCAAACTGTCAGCAAAAAAAGTGTATTTTCTCAGAATCATGGCGACTGGAAATAAACTGTGTGCATTTGACATGCTAAAATCAGACAGCAAACTGTATTTCTGTTTAAACTGTTTGAGATTGAGCGTAACTCAGTGGTCTGTCTTGATGGATTCTGCTAACAACAGAACTAAATGGGTCAGATGATGGCCTCCAACCCAACTTGGTTGATCTTTTATAAATGTAAATCCACACATTAGATTAGTACTTTCCTAAGCAGCACCTGTAAAGCAAATGTTCACATGTGTTACTTTTCCTGAGGTCAACTTTACTGAAAGTCAACCCTCAGGTGGACTGATCGGAAAGTTCTTCAGTTTTTTTTATGTAATATGAATCGGGGATTTACTGGCACACATTTATACAGTACACCTCACTATCGTACCTCACCTCACTATTGCATTTTAAACGTTAAATTTACACTTCACGCCTTTTATGGGTCAATCACACCCAGTTTGTTCCAGGAAGTGGTTGAAATAAATAAAAAAAGCCATGTCACTTCCCAGCAACTTGTTGGTTTTGAACCACAAGTACTAAGAGTATGTGCTCATGTGCATCTTATTCTCATAGACAAGAACACACATAATCTAGGATGAGGTTTTTTTTAAATACAAGAACCTTTAAAAAAGCTGGTTAACAGTCATTTTGACAGTGAAATAATGGAAAGCATAATCAATCAAGGTGGAGAGAACTGCTGGAGAGATTACTTTGGAGATACCATTGCAATGTAATGTTTCTGCTTGTTTGCTGTTTTCTTTTCACCTTGTAAAGTACTTGTAAAGAGTTGGCTTGTTGCTGAAAGTGAGCTGTGCAATTTTCAGCAAATGGGACAAGTAGCATTCCATTTGAAATCTGCAAGTTTCCACTGGTGTGGCAAAGTGTCCTGTGATTGGCTGGTGGCGTTTAATTGATGTCACAGGTTTCTTTGACATCAGTTGTTCATAGTTGTTTTGTGTTTTTTTTTGTTGATGGAAAGTAAGAAAATCTTGAGAAGTATGAAGGTTAAAAGTAAAAATAAAAGTGTGGTCAAGGAAGGATTAGAGTATCCAAAATAAGTCTGTGCACGCCAACAGTGTGTTCACATCGATGCCCTTTAATCCATCTCACTCAGAACATCTGATCAAAAACCTTCAAAATTTTCCATTTCCTCTACTTCACTGAACCAAGTCAAACTACTTATGTTCAAAATAAACAGAGCAGTCATCTGGGTTACAGCTCACAATGATGTTTTACAATCAAGACATTCAAACTTCCATCCATCAGTGTAAGTTTTGCAATAAATACCTTACAGATAATCAAATATTACATTTGTTCTTAGAAAATGACACAGTGCCTAAAATGACACAGTTTCTGTGCACATTTTATAATGTGCACAGAAAATCTTTAAAAACAGATGATTTGCTTTAGCTGTGAGCTGTAAGAGAAACACACATTACCATTGTCAGATGCATGTGACAAAACAGACCAATTATTTTCAATAAAATTTTTTTTTAAAAAGCACTGATGCTGCCTGGCCAGCTGCCAGGACTCCACGATATACAGTCACCAATAATCATCAATGTCGTGACAGAGAAGCATTTTAAAAAGTTTTGAGTATGGCTTGGAAGTATTACTATCTAAAGTGGTGTAAGTGCACTGTATGGCGCAACATGGTGTCATAAAATGACCGTAAATTCAGGGAGATAAGAAATAAATTTAGGAGCTTGACCTCGTTTTAAGAGAATTTTTGCTGCCTATAAGGAGAAATACAAATAAAGAAAGATCCCAATCACACAAATCAGTACCAGTGCTGCGTTTAGTATGATTCGGGTTCTGGGAGGTTCGTAAAGAAGTTTATTTACAATCCTCTCCTGCTCCTGAGCTGTGATGACCTGAGTCTGCGAAGATTTCTTCCAGCGGCCACAAATACCCCCACAAACTTTCACAGAGTCTCCTCCTTCCCCCAATTGGCACTCCTTCCCCTCTTCCGCATCCTTCACTTCTCTCCCATCTCCCTCGCCCTCCTGCATAGGCTCAGCTATCACATCATATGAGCCATTCTGTAGTGATGACCGGGCTGGGATTATGTTCCCATTGGTCGATTGAGTCTTTTCATCAGTGCTCCTGAGGTTCTTTTGGTCAGTATGGAGCGTTTCTTCACCAACACCACCACCTCCATTTTCAGTTGCGCTTGTTTTGTTAAGGTTTTCTTCATCTCGACCGGTTGCTAGTGTGTTAAACTTCATTCTCTGCCTTAACCCCCACAGAGTGGTAGTTGTGATTAGCCGTTTGTCCGGCGGAGGCGTGCAGAGACTCACAATGACAGTCGTTACAGCTGACACCCAAAACAAGATGGCCGCCACATACATGAAATGGATTTGTTTGATGAAGGATGGTCGCTCATCCGGCTGGTTGCAGTACGGTTCTTTGTAAACTATGGCTAAGAGCAACCGCAGCGAGCCAAGAGCAGAGCCCACCACTCCACCCCAAAAAGCACCGGTCTCGTTGCAGCGCTGCCACAGAACACCGAGCAGGAACAGCGCCGCCACAGGGGGCGTTAAATAATCGGACACCTCTTGGATGTAATAAAACATTTGCCCCCCTTGCATTTCGATGACAACCGGCACCCAAGCAATACTGAGGGCCACCATAACGACGACAAAAACCCTGCCAGTTATCACCAGCTCCTTGGGCGACACGTCCTTTCGCAGCATTTTGTAAATATCCAACGTGAATATGGTGCTCGCAGAGTTGAAGATGGAGTCCAAGTCGCTCATCAAAGCGGCAATCATGGCCGCCATCATCAACCCGCGAAGACCCATGGGCATCACCGACATGACGAGGCGAGGGTACGCCATGTTACTGCAGCCGGCGGCAGAACCGCACACCTGCATGCAGTGCTCTGGGCCGATGCACGCCAACTGGTCAGTGAATAAGACCCTGGAAATCATCCCTGGAATTAAGATAAACACACACACACACACAAGGTTATGGATGATTCAAGAAGTTGGGATTTAGCTTTTCAAAATGCAGAAAGATGTCTCTACCTGGCATGACCATGATAAACATGGGGAGAGTTTTGAGGAAGCCTGCCATGATGGTCGACCCTTTGGCATGAACAATGTTCTTTGCGGCCAGAACTCGTTGTACGATCACCTGATCTGCACACCAGTACCTGAAATGCATGTTTTGAAGTTGTTTAATAGGGAAGCGACAATTTAAACAGCAAACAAATCATCCATTATTTGGTAAACTGGTCAAATCAAGCAAGCACTGACTCTGGTTTAACACAAGAAATCACTGGTAAAATAAATCACAAAATATGACTAACAAACAGTTTTCTTTTTTATACACTGTCTTTCATAGAGTGCATAATCTCCATATATCATCTGCATTTTAGGTCTCATATGAACAAATTAGCTTATACATTAATTCTGCTTCAGTTCCTCATTACTGTTGGATTGTGGTTTAATAACGATTAAAGTTAGACCGTCTTTGAGAAGCTTGTGGTATAGGAATTAAATGTAAAAGAGAAAAAGTACCAGATTGAGGCAGGGGTCTGACCCAGCAAGAAACCAGGCCAGGGCAGATCTCGATCTTTTGGGCCTCGAAGTATTTTCAGAGCATTTGGTTTTGGGTGGAGATGATGCTGACAGGATTCAGAATATGTCAGATTAGGTGAAGACAGAAGAATGGCGGTGATGTTTGGACTGGCCTGCATGTACTTTTCTTTTAGCCCTAAAATGGACAGAAGAAGCCAAGCTTTAGCTGTAAATTGATAATAAAAAAAAGTATAAATCTGTGGAAAAAGTGACAGAAACAAAAACCTTCAAGGCCTCCGACTTTGGCGAAGCCGATGCCTGTCAGACAGAGAGCTCCGGCGATCATCAGAATTGCTTGGACTGTGTCTGTGTAGATGACAGCGACCAGACCTCCAGTGACCGTCAGCGCAGCTGTCATGACGATGAGGACGATGATGGAAACATAAAGGTTCCACCCTAAGGATTCCTGGATGAACAAGGCTCCTGAATAGAGGTCTACAGACAACTTGGTGAAGATGTAAAGCACAAGAGTCAGAGCCGCAAAATACACTTTCAGGCGCTTTCCTCCGAATCGCTTGGACAGGTACTCTGGCATGGTGTAGACTTGACAGTGAATGTACACAGGGATGAACACCCAGCCCAGTAACTGAAGCAGCAGTAGAGCGTTGAATTCCCATGCAGCCACGCTAAACCCACTAGCGGCCCCCGACCCGGCGAGTCCAATGAAATGCTCAGTTCCAATGTTGCTGACGAAGAGAGACGCTCCCACGGTGAACCAGTTCATGGAGCGACCAGCCAGAAAGTAGCCGCTCACCGTACCTTGGTTGGATTTTCGCATTGCCACGAAGCCGATCCCAAGCACCAAGATGAAGTAAATTACGATAACAACAATGTCTGGTGCTTCCATGGTAGCATTGGTAGCCATGATTGAAGACTTCTTAGATCGCTTAGATGAGCTATCTTTTGAGCCAATCAGACAAAGTTTTGATCTGCATTTACAAAAACAATGACAAAAGATGTAATTTTCAGAATCGCATCTAAGAATCTGATTTTGTTGTTAACTTCTGATCTTTAGTAGTTAACAGCTTGTTTCGGAAAGTCCGTGTGGCTTAATATTTATCTGTTCACAGAAAGGTCGGTGGATTGTTTTACCAAATGAGATCTCAGGAGAAAGTTCACATCCTGCAAGAAAAAACAAAACAAACACGATTGAATGGTGTTTAGTAGCATTGCGTAGGTCCAAGCATTGCACCAAACACTTTATTCTAATCCTATTAAGTGGTCTGAATCAATAGTTCAATGGGCTTTGAACTTTGTCTGGTTTCTCACTCATCTTACTACAACATGCAGCAACCAGCCAGGAAGGCTCCGTGATGGCATAGTTACTTTGAAAAAGTAACTTACCGGTAGTTAAATTACTGATTACTTGATTTGGAAAATAACTAAGATTACAAGTAACTTTTTTAGTTACTTGTAATCTATTGAAAGTCATATTTCAATATGACTTTGAAAACACCCACATCAAAAATATGTAGTTACATAAAGCACATTATAGCTGTTAATGTTTTACTTTGAGACTCTACAAACTGAAACTCCATAGCCAAAAGCCCAAAGGACCACAAATAGTCAATTACACTAAAGTATGACTCTTTGAAATCATAATATGAACATGTTGGGGTTGCTGCCCTGCTGCTAGAAAGAGCTGTTGACGAAAGATCAAAACAAGTCAACGGAAAGTGAAAAATGTGTGGTTTGCCAAATAAGAGTACATCAGATTATTAAGATCTAGTTTTCCTGCATATGGGCACATGCTGCAGTCTCAAAGCAAATTCAACTTCAACAGAATTAAAACCAAACATGAATGAATTGCTGTGTTTTCTACTGACATTTTGGTATCTTAGTCCATAAAATGTTGAAGGGTTTACCTTAGCTAATTACCTCAACCCAAAGTGACCCTTCTTGAATTTAGAGGCTCAAAAAAAACCTATTTGTTTATTTAGGTCTGAAGCTTTAGAAGCGCAAAGTCGACGGGAAGAAACCTGAGGTTTGTAAATGGCATCCTTTTACAGGAAATGCTACAAGGTGGACATGCAAGAGATAATTTGTAGAAAATCGGGTTAAATGGGCAGGAATATGCACTGAAAGGAAAGTGCATATTCAGACAATTTCCACAGTTCTGGAAAATTTCTGAGTGAATTTTCCAGGAATCAGTTTCTGTATTTGTAAACGTGGGCTCTAATTACAGCAACATCGGCTGTGAAGGTTTTTAGTCGCTACTGTCAACAGTTCTCAGACGGCAGCGCATGAAAATGAGTGCTTGAAGACTTTAACGTTCGGAAGACTTTAACTACAAAAGTATTGAAATAAAAAGGTGCAACATGTTTCTAAAATAAGCAGTTGTTTGTAATTGAAACGCTTTGAAATTCAGGCCAGTAGTGCTAGCTTTATTTTGCTATGTGAGTCATCCACAACAAGAGGGAATTTTGAAGTCATTTCCATGTCAAAATTCTTTTCTAACTTCTTGAGAAGATAGCTGTACTACACTGCTCATTCTAACACAACACAAACAACAGGTGGAGATTGAGACTTGACTGATTTATTGTTGTTTTCTAAAGCAGTACAACATTAAACAACAGTTAAGATATCAAGGAAGGAAGCGACAAAGATGGGTATATATAATGGAATTATTCTAAAAAGAAACTAAAAAAAGATGAAAAATAGAATAAATATTCTTGGGACGTCTTATGAGTTTGAACAAACAAAAAGTAATTAAATCCTAAAGTAGAATGACTGGAGTATTTCTATGACAAAACACACCATTTCTACATATCACAATCAATTAAAATGGCCCATGTTTGGCTTTTTTCAGCTTAAGAGTTTCATTAACATCTACCAACTCAGAGTTCTGATAAAAATTTTGCTATTTTGTTGCACTAAAGTTAACTTAAAACAGAATATATGCATATATCACAGAAATTTATTAGTTATCTCAATGCATTCTGAAACTCTTTAACGAGACCAAGAGGAAACTCACCAGCTCAAACCAAACGGAACGCAACATATTTGTGAGACTCACCTTTGTTTCTGTTGCCTGCAACAGGTTGGCTTTTAATACATAGTGGACAGGTGCAGTGGTTGGAGCTCCTCTCCGCTAGGAACTGCCGGGTCCCTCAGGTTATTAGGAGACAGAGCTCCGCCCACAGCAGCAGCATTGTCACCTGAGTAGGCGGTGAGGATGGGGTGGGAGGAGGAGACCCATGATACTGCAAAACCCGAGAAAGCTTTCATTTATTTCTGTGGTCGGGAGAGTGAACGCAACGGAAAACCCCTCATGACCTTCAGTCTACTAAAAACCACTGCAGCTGCTTTTAAACTGCTTCCTGAACAACAGTGAATCCTTCACTTCAAAATGTTCATGTGTGATTTAAATCATTAAAAAAAGAGTTGATGTAGTAACATAAATAATTGTAGACGCTGAAACATTATTTAAATTTACACAAATGGAATCAATACTTAACAGTTTTAAACAGTGGTGGGAAGTAACAAAGTACAAGTACTTTGTTACTGTACTTAAGTACAATTTTTGTGTATCTGTACTTTACTTAAGTAGATTTAATAATAGGTACTTTCTACTTTTACTCCATTACATTTTACAGAAAGTATCTGTACTTTGTACTTCACTACATTTCTACAAAATGTCGTTACTCGTTACATCCAAGTCGCATTGCGGTTTTTGTTCATTAAAATGTGAAGTTCAGGGACTTAAGGTGGCGCTCCTGGAGGAGAAAGGCTGCCGCACTCCAGGCTCCAGTCATTATGAGGATGCTTACTGGTTCCCCAGAAACGATGAAAACATGGTGTGAAATGTCCTGTTTCTGCACACACGCCATAATTTTGCAGTTTTGTTCACCTGGCAGTGCCTAGCTGGTTGTCAACATCACAAGACAAATGAGGTTGCAGTTCACCACATTAGAAGTAAGGGTTGCTGATCTCAAAATTTGGGATATTTTGGAAGAATATTTTCTCTTGAATTAGAAAAACAGAAGCTTAAAGCGTTTGCTTGTGTGAAGATCCACTTTAACCCTTGTGTTTACAGCCGGGGTCCAACCAACTCCACACCCATATCACTTGTATCAGTTGCCTCAGTCCTGACTGATTCAGTGCAGTCAGAATATCGCACTCCAATCTCAAATAAAAGAAAAAACTCTAATAAATCCCACAGTTTTGGTTTTTATATTCTTTATCGGCTAACCGAGGCCTATCGCCAAGCTACTTTTCCTTTGCAAAATCTCGAGATCAGAGATTTTTTGAAGTTATATATTTTTCATTCTTCTTAAAAGGCATTTTGTCTGCTTTGTATATCATATGCTCCAAATTAGTAGATGGATTAGCCTAAAATTAAAAATTACAATGTTGTATTCAATTAAAAACCATTAAAGATCAAATTTTTTATCCCACAATTACATTAGCCTACAACTAAAGCATTCTGATAAAATAAGATTACTGATCACCAATAATTTATTTTTACATTTGTCCACCAGGAGGCGCTGTGACCCAGTTTTTCTTTTAATTTTGTTGGTTGTACTGGCCTAAAAATATTACCTGCTCAAAAACTCCAAGATAATATTAGTCAACAGGTTTGTAAAAATAATTAACATTTATCTTCCCTATATATGTTCTTGATAATTTCATCTAGTAATTTCAATTTACCGTAAATTATTGCTGTTTCACATCTTGGCCCGTAGATGGTGATAATCTCAAATTAAATGAAGAGAAATCATTTTGAATATTATTGTATCTGGGGCTTATTTTATTATTTTTGAAAATGACTGAACCTTGGACTTGTGGATTGATTGGAAACTATAAGCCCATTTAGATGTGTGTGTGTGTGTGTGTGTGTGTGTGTGTGTGTGTGTGTGTGTGTGTGTGTGTGTGTGTGTGTGTGTGTGTGCGCGCGGATGTGTGTTTTTATGTCACTACAGGCTTTGAACATCTTGTCAAACGCCTGAAAAAAAAGGCAATGCTTTTTTTTTTCACCCATCAAAAATTCATGGACATATATATTTTTTTCTCGTTGTGGTAAAAGCACTGAAATGAAATTTAAGGAAGTGGCAGTGTCAATCAAATGTGCAGAGACGGCCTTCCCTGCTGAGAAAAACAAAAACAAAAACAACGCATCACATTAAAAACAGTTGCATCCTTCAGCAACGCTGAAAGTCCTCAATGCTTCTGCTAGGATGATTGACAGACACAAACAGCTAAACACGACTACATTTATACTTTGAGCTGATAGCCGTGGACTTTAGACTAATAAGACACCATATTATCACTAAAGGAAAAACAGGAAGATAAGGAGTGGATGGTAAATAATGGTAAATTTCCTACCTTAAGGGCGGGGCGGGAGAGATTTCTTGAGAGAGCAGACCAGAAGCACCATTCTTCCAAACTGAGCTGTGGCTTGAGGAGTTGCTGGCGACAGCAGATGGCAAAGGGAATCAAAGGCAGACGGGAAAAGAAAAAAACAAAATCACTCCCAACATGTTTATCATCGTCAAGGAGTGTGTGTATGTGTGTAAATGTGAGCGTGAGCAGGAAGATTTCCCCGGGGTTAATGAAAAACGTGACTAAATTTGGGAAAAACAGGAGAAAAAATATGGAAGCCTACAGTGACTTTGGTTTAGAATGAGGCTGTGCACTGTTTAGCATGTCACATGATAAAACAATAAAACATTTTAACCTTAGATTGGCAGATGGTATGCATACAGGTTATATCCAGCAATATCCTGTATATTAGAGAGCATATGACAGATACATTGTGACCAAATACTGAAGGACGAACCAATTATTTTCATTACTGACCCAAAGTACTGTTACAGTTACAGAAAGCATTCCTAAAACAAGATACCTCCACCACCGTGTCTCTTGGTTGTAGACATGTTTTTGCTTTTAAAAACAAAATGTGTCTCATTTAAACCATTAAGGGTCATTTTTGGAATAAATGTTTCAGAAATGTCCTTGTTGTCTTTGAGGGCTGATGTTTAACATTTCCTTGTTTCTCTTGCACAGCATTGCGACTCTGTAGAAAACATTACTGATGTTAAAGGGATATTTTGGTGGGATTTAAGTTGGGAGTAAAAAAAAAAGTCCAGGGTTAAAGTTGGACTTTCTGTGTTTTATCACAGCTACCTTTCCCATAGGAAGTATTTCAGACTCTCTCCTTCTAAATTAGCTCTTTCTTTAGTGGACGGTGCCATTGATCATCACTGCTGCTAACAGCGAAATAAGTTGTAAAAAATCTTTATAACCCTACGTCAGTATTACTACATGAATGATGGCATTGTTGCCATGGTGAAATGTGTGAGAAAGCGTGAAGTGGACTGTACCGAGGAGACAGTAAGGGTATTTTGGTGTGGTGTGTTTGACAGAGAAGCTGCTGAAACACACACACACAGCTTTGTGACCTCAGCAAATAAACCTCTGACAGATTGAGGCACTGTGGGACTCTCTCACAGTCTGAAGCAAAAGTGACAGTCAGAAAATACCAAGTCAGAAAATGAGCATCCACAGAAATAAGATGCTCAAACTTTTCTTCCCTTTAAGGGTAAAGCTAATTTTACCCTAGACTTTATTTATGAATTCAATGCAAGCATCCCAGAGAAAGAGATGAAAAAATTATGAACCTTTTTCTTTGTTTCACTGAGTAATTACATATTTAAGTTACATCTAAATCTAAATGGACCTAAAAGAGACAATAGATAGTGATAGGGCCCACAGCAATACACACTTCAGTTCTCCAACAGTCTCCAATAGCAACAGAAAAGTCTCTAGATTCAGTAATAAGGGGCTTTTTCTACTTTTGAAAACAGTTGCCCCGTGGCAGTAAGTTAGTAAACTGCAAATACACAAAGTATTTTGGTCTAGGTTCTAGTGCAGCTATCTTGATTGCTCAAAAGTTACTTGCAAGTTAGTTTTGTCTTTTCTCAAGTGCACCAAGATATTTGTACTAGAAACTGGAGAAAAATACTTGATAAAATGTAGTCTCTCAACAGAGACCCACATTTAAAAAAACAAATCAGAGCTATCCTTCAAGTGCTGACAAAGAGAGGTCTAAGCAAGACATATGTCTAGATAGAAAAATAAAAATAGCTGCTTTCTTGATGCAGACAGGGTGCAGACTGTGTCAGTGTGGACAGGACCTCAGGTAGAATGAGGAAATCTAAGAGCAGAAGGCATGAAGGATTATTGAATGACCTTGACCTTTCAGTTTCTCTCCAAGGCAGCACTTTATGACGAACCCTCCACACCACAGCCATCCATAAACCCATGTGGACATTGAAGAATCTTGGCAAACCATTGTCACTCAGCAGAGTTGCCAATTCCATGCGCATCGTAACCTGAAACTGTACGACGCAAGGAGAAAGCCGTTGATCGCTTCTGCACAGCAGAGCTTTTTCCTTCGCTGGAAAACTTGTTTTGGTCAATATCTTGTAAATTGAGGTTTGGGTTCATGACTTAAGTGAAGGTAAGTTATTTTCTTCTCCAGGATCCTGTGGTTATTTCGGCAGGACGTTACTAGACGTCAATCTGCGCGACCTACAGCAGGGTGACTTCATAGACAAAGTGGATGTGATTGACTGCCCTGCCTGCAGGCATCATGAAGAGGAGAATGAAACGGTAGCCACCCCAGAGGGTTGAGCCGTGGAAATTTTGTCCTCAGCAAGTATGGATGCTTTCCCTTTGAACAACCGCATCTGCAAAGACATTAAAGTCTTTCTTTTTTTTCTTATATGCTCCTGTTTTAAATTAAGTTTTAAACAATATGACGACTACTGGCTCTTTTTTGGATAGGAAACTCTCCATCAGTCTTGGTTGTCAATGGGAAGAAGCAATTAATTTCTTTATTTTAACAAACTTATCACTGAAATCTTGCAGAGAAGGAAAGCAAACAGAGCGACAGGAAACTTCGGTCTTACGTCTTCTGCTTTCTTCTGTTCCTGAAGCTCCTTCATTGTCCTTTCCTTCGGTTTCTCTCGGTTATTTTAAATATAGGCATCTTATTGTCTGGGGATCATTCGATCCTATATCACACACACACCCCGACTTCAACACACTCGCGCAAATATGCTGACACCAAATGCCAGCGCAGCATTTTCTCCAGGAGCAAAGACAGAACTTGACAGATGGATGCGGGGGGTATAAATCAAATTCTTCCTTTTTCTTGTCGTTTTTTATTTTTGTTTTCTTCTGTAACCTCAGCTGATCATAGGAACCACCATTCAGAAATATTCCATATTCTTATGTATAATGTATAATGACGCAGTGCAAGAATCGGACTTTCAGGATTCCCATGTGGAAGTGAGCTGGATGTGGTGGAAGGTATTGATGCCAAGAGTTGTGACCTGATGATCATTGGCGGTCATGGCAACAACCAGAGGACCTATTATTTTAAGTTGATATCGAGGAAGTCCTGGAAAATTGATTGAGTACTTAGAAAGAGAAAACAAGGGCATCCCACGGCCGTCTTTGGTTAAGACTGAAGACTTGGACTGGAGGTGGAAAAAATATTTTGAGGATCTGATCACAATGTCCTAGCTAAAGGAGGCAGAGTTAAAACTAACCATTTGTTAGTTTGAAAGCTGTGCAGACATTGCTAGAGAATCCTGAAAGGAACTGGAAACAGTCGAAACTTTCACACCCTGCAGCGTTTTTATTATAAATGAGATTATCTGTAAAGTAATAAAATAAAAAATCTAATTCCTGTTCTGAATCAATATAATTTCAACACAGCAGGCCTCCTCCAGTCCCTCCTGCCTGCGTCGGGTAGAAACGAACATCTGCCTATTTTAAAAAAAAAAATTTAATTAGCCTAACTATTTGGAAGATAAAGGGCACTCAGGGGGAAAATTAATAGAGATAATGAAACATAGAAATAAAATATTCAACAAATCATTTTTGAATCTAAGGGGAAATCAAAAGGAGGCTGCAGTTTGTAGTTTTTAAAAAGACAGAAAAAAGGAGAACGTTTCAAGAAAAATAAAAGGGTAGTTTTTCCAAATTAAAATGTGCCAAGAAATGGAAAGCAGACTATATCTTGAAACCTGCAAGACAAAAGTGGATTCTGTGATGCAGAAAATGTCACAGAGATCAATGGATGAGCAAAAGGACGACAGGAGCAGGACTCTCTAACCCTCCACCCGGCCTCTGTCTGGTCTCTCTGTGGGGTTAATCCAGTCATTCCTGGGTCCTCACAGTCATCTGGACAATCTGAGTGACGAAGGGCGGTCAGCTGCTGTATGCGAGCAAGCTGACCTCAGTGACAGTGAATGCGTGTGGACTCAAATAACCTCAGCACGTTGCAGGAGCACGAATGCTCTTTGATGCATAGTGTAAATGCATCAAAGATACAAACTGAGCATGTTGACAAGCTTCTTCTGCTATAGCAGCGTATTAATTAGTTTGTCGTCAGCAAGCGTTGATAAAACCAGGAGATTCGGCAGTCTGCAGGTCTGGTGCGTGGAAGTTGTATGTTGACAGAATGCCGAAGTTAAAAAAATATCAGCAATAACCCAAGAGAACAAATTGTTGCTGACTGTTAACCTCACTGTGTGAAGTTAAATCAGATGAAGTTTCTCTTATTTTAGATCAGTTAGAATGGAGAAAATTATTATTATTGGACGTATTTTAAACCTATTATGCTTCCTTGAACAGGTTAAAATCCTTCCTACATAATGAAATTATAGTCTACTCAGTTCTGCCTATTTAGAATCATTTTTAGGGCCTCCTGTCACTTTAAATCCAAGAAAGCTGCTGGTTGCCACGTCCGCCGCAACTTGATGTTTCTACTCGCACATGAAAATGACCCAAAAAAATGGTGCAATTATACACCTTGGAAAAGTAGAAGTGAGGCCTCCTGCACAACCACCAAGAATGCAGCAAGTTTTTCAAGCACACTTGTTTTTTTTCCAGCAGCCATTGTACAACACAGAGAGAAGTAACACCAAAGCTGCTGGAGCTCCACTTGGGTTGCTAGGTGCTGATTTGTGACGTTATATTTTGGAGGTTTTGGAAAGGGCTCATTTTCCAAACAACAGCAAAAGCCCCATTAATTTATTACCAAAAGAGAGCCTGGGCTGTTTTCAGAAGCAGTAAAAGCTCAAATGTGAAAAGTGTGAATTTTTCCACTTTAACGCAAGAACTGACATCATTCAAATATAGACTGCCACACATATTTACGTCATAGTTAAATGTTTAGTTTTAGTAAGAAGAATAAATACTAACGGTGCTTAATTCACTGTTACATTTGGAATGTAACTTCATAATAAACACACTGAGATGCTGCAAATGAATGTGGCTCCAAAACGCTTCATTTCCGCTTTAGGAACCACCAGCTGAGGCACTAATTACTGGATAACTACAGTCAAACTGAGGAAACTCAGCCGCCTTCACACTGTCTGTACCTTGACTGGGATTCTGAGTGAATTGGTGTATTTTTTTTTCTTTTTAACTTTACCATGGTGTAGGCTTTTCTTCTCGGGAAACCTTTAAGTGCGGCACCTGCAGGAAAACATCTCAGTGATTCACACTTCTTGGATGTTTAAACTCCACTTTCAGAGCCTTAATGATTCATTACCGGCAAAACGCTGCAGCTGCAGGGAGCGCTGAGGAAAAACATCCTTTGTCTCATCGCTGAAGTTATGTTTAGAACAGGTCCTCCGGTCATGGAGGCAAGTTTTTGAGGAGTTGCAAAACCTCCAGCTGTGACGGAGCTGAGACTGGTTTTACTGGGGGCGTGGAGGACGGGGGGCTTTCTGGTTGGATACTCACAGCTGGTCTGATGAGAGTTAGAAAGACAATCTGTTTGGATGTGAACAGGGAGAAGCCTGTGAAATAAACCACAGAGAAACTCACCTTTATGTCCGCACGACCTGCCGGAGCCGTTCTTTCCGGGAATTGGCGTCACAAACTGGATTGCGTTGTCCTCACCCTCCATAATCATAAGGCGTCAGACCTGACACAGTGGAGGGAGGCAGCGACAGGTTAGAGCAGGCACAGGCGCAGCTCCGCACAATAAGATAAAGCCGTGCTTATTTATTTCAAACATAGCTAGAGGACAAGCGACGCTGCGGCGGCGGAGGAGACGTCCCAGGAGAACAGGGAGCCGTTCAGGTGGCACAGGAAAGATGAGGCACGGTTTGAGTTTGAAAGGAGCTCGGAGTCTCCGGCGCCTCCAGGCTCAGTTTGACTTTTACTCGGATATGTGGGAGAGCCAAACTGTGGAACCCATCAGCGAGAGAGACAGAGTTCAGAGGCTTCAGTGGATCATTTAGCAGAAAACGGAACATAAAACAAACTCCACATTAATAGAATAATAATATTAAGAATTAAAAAATGGGGCATAAATGCATGCCAGTGAAATTGTTTCTGCAAAAGTACAGAATGAAAAGTAAAAGAGCTGAAAAATCTTTTTTATATTTTGTAGCTTTCAAGAAGATAGTCAAAGCTTTGGGGTCAGAATTGACAGTTATCAGATGACAAAAATTCCAGCTCTTTAGGTAACACACTGTGTATTTTTTTCAAACATTACTTGGAATTATTATCCCAAAGCCACATTTTCATAACATATTTTAAGAGATTTTATTCAGAATCCTCTTTTTTCATTCAAAGAAAGAGATTCTGTCTTGAATACTTAACTGGTTTGGAGAAAACAGGATATTGTCAGAACCTGTAGAACACAACCAACATTTTCTACATATTTGAAAATGAAATAACTTCAAAGAAACTCAAACTTGGACAGCTGATTCCCCCCACCCCCATTCTCATCAGATACACTGCAGTTGAAGACAGGTGCAAACCCAAAGCTCAAATGGAATCAAAAGGTTCTTCGACAAAATTCTGGTTTGAAAGTTTGAACATTTATGCAAAAAGGTTTATTATTTCCCCCTTTTAACAATGCAGGATGTGTTGTATTATGAACTCATTTCTGCTGGAAGACTTGCTCTTCTTAAGAAGCTGTGTGACTAAAACACATCAGTGAACTGCTATCTGATGTCTCCTCTGAAACTGATTACATGGAAAACCCCTCTGCTTTTGACTCCGTCTCGCTTTTTGCTTTGTTTGAGGAGAATTTGAGAATCTTCAATAATCATCTTCAGGGTTTTAAATTGATACCGTGAGGTTTTTTTTCTTTTTTCTCGATCTAACAGTATCGACCTCAACCAACCGCTTTGTAGGAAGACGGAGTGTGAGAGTTGCTTCCAAAATATCCTCATCGATTTTCCGTTGCAAGTAGTTCTCAGATATTTTCCACTCAGAAACACAATTCAAGGCCACGTTAAAATAAATTGGGTTCTGGGAATCCAGAAACTTGTGTCCTCTCTCATTGGCTCGGCTGTTTTGCTGGCATGTAAGAGCAAAAAATATTGACCGCCTTACAATTCAATTCCAGTAAACTGGAGAGGAACAGACTATAAATAAGGAGGAGTTTGTCTTCGTTAAAAAATTGTTTGGTGAACTGGGCAAAGCATGTATTTTCTGGGACTTAAAGTTTACTTTCCCATATTATGCATATTTACATCTTAATAAACTGCAAGATACCCTCTGGAAACTTGTGATTTACTTTGCAGAAATGCCACAGTGCATTTAGGATCTGTCCTGTATTTATGCTGTGATTTGTAACCAGGTACTCCATTTTTATAAGATTTTTTTTTTTTTGGTGAAATTACAAGTTGTATCCTAAAACTCAGACATTTTCTCCGAACATTAAGGTTGGTTTTACTGAACTTCCCTTTGGGAAAAAAATTCACAGGTTACTTTCTGTAAGTTTACAAATTATGTTCCCAAACACTAACAGGGAATCTGACATGCTAACTTTTGGTATACTGGAAGTTATAGTTGAATTTTCTTCAAGGTATAATCTGGGAAAACTTTGGTTCTCTTCGGTAAAATTACAGAGCATCTTTCTGGAAATACTTCTATTCTATGCTACTTTGAAGAGTATTTCCAGAATTGGACTGTCTTGACGTTTTGTTGCTTAATTTTCATTAACATATTGGCTAGTTGCACATTGCTGTTGCCTTCTACTATTTACAATATTTCAAGTTACATTTGGACTTTTGTGCTTCTCTTTTCCTGGCGCACAGTGGGCATGTTGAAAGCCTTTTGCTTAGGATTGTTGCTTACGTCCACTTACGAGATGCAGTGGTGGTTCCTAAATCTAACCACATCATTTAGCTCTTATAGATAATGATGAAAACAGCTCTAAATAATAATGTTAAACTGGCGACCTGTCCAGAGTGTATCCTGCCTCTCGCCCGGAACGTTAGCTGGAGATAGGCACCAGCAACCCTCCCGACCCCGTTAAGGGACAAGGGTGTCAAGAAAATGGATGGATGGATATTTTATTGACAGATTGGTCCTTGAATTAAAGACATTAAACCCAGATATTTTGCGGTGCATTTGAAATCTGAGAGCTGTTCATGCAAATCCTCTCAAAAAGGAAGTTTGACTTTGCTAAAGACTGACACCCCAATGGCCACCGTTCACCCTGAGACCCGGCGCTCCTCACTGTGTGATGAAATAAGACGAGTGGAAAAGAGGTTAATGCGTGCCAGCCTCAGGCTGCAAGTGAGCATCCGCGCAGCATCGCAACAAGCAGAATAATTATCGGCCACGATGATAATTATGGGTTCAGACTCTCTATATAGCATCATATAATTCATGCACAATGATCTGTGTTGTGCACACTGGAGCGGATTAAGGAATGTGGGAAGTGTGTGTGTGTAAATAATGTGCTTAAATGTCTAAGTATTTTTTTCCTTTTTTACTGCTAAGCACTCATTAATTCAGAGATAAAGTTTCATTACAACACACAGTTAGGCCCAAAAACCTTCACAAGTTCCATTTTAAGTAAGCCTACTTAAAGAGAACATATGTATCTATTAAAGAGAGTCATATACAGTTGCAAAGATTTTCAATTCATCTTGAAATTTGCACGCTGAAAGTCAAAGTTACTTCAGAATTCAGAAATACCTGGACGAAATGTGCTTGTGTCGTATATAAAGTGTTTGAGGCGGGTCAGTGAATAAATCATTCATATCATGAAAATTGCTACAAACACGAGACTAGTCAGGGGTAATAGAGCTGCCAGCACATTAACTGCAGACATGGCAAAGTAATAATAAAGTCTCCAGCTTGAATTTCAGTTCATAAAATAAAGATTTATATGATGACTTCATCAATGGGAAGCAGGAGAAACGGTGTCTGAGAGCAGAAGATTGGAGATCTAATAAACCGGCTTCCTGTGCAGAGAGAATGTAAAAGCGTTTCTTGATGAGGCGACTTTGCGTGTAAATTTACATAATGGTTAGAATAAAAAGATGTATTTGGAAAAAAACAAAACATAACAAAAAATAAATTCTGCCATTATTAAGGTTGACATTGCAGTTTCAATTCCAGTTCTGACTAGCAGTATTCCTCTGATGCACACAACCCCAGACCCCAACTGTATAAGATCTTTTCCCTGATCAACTTTATGCTCACAAACACCAGAAGCTGCTGCGGCATAAACTGTGGCGTCTCTTTTTCCCCACAGGGTGTGGTTATTACGTCACTTTAACAATAAAGTAATCTTTTTCTGTTTACAGAAATCCGTGGTTCCATATTTGTGGACTCACATATTAGCAGATTGTTTTATGGAACATGACCCACAGAAAATAAGCCTTTTCACAGATTTTATTTTAGTAGAGATTATGTAAAATATTTGAAAGAAACTACAGCTTCGGAAGATGAAATACCTATTACCAAATCCTAATTGGCTGGCGTTCGCAAAGCTGCCAATCCTGGAGCACCATTTATTTTCCTTGGTGCTGATTGGCTGGAGCCCCGAGAGCAGAGATAAAGGAGACTGTAGACATTAGGTTCTGCAGTAGAGCTACGATGGCTTTCATTTTGCGTATTAATGCATACTTGGGTATAATTCATGCTTTCATTTTTAAAAACAGGCGTTTTTAGAAGGGGTTTCAAACACCCCCATTAGGCCAACCATTAAAAGCAAGTTGTAATTCATAACACTAACAAATTGGTAATATACGTTGCAGGGAGACGGCCAGCAAAATCATAAAATTCACAAAAAGGTTTTAAAGATTACTCAAATAAGACGCGGAGAACTTTGACCCAGTGAAATCTGCGCGCTGGCAATTTCTATTTACATTGTGTAATTTACAGTGTGAGCTGTGTGTGTAATGAGGTGCAGTCTCTACGGGCTGGTAACGGTGTTTGAAGTGTGACATGTTCTCTGCCGCCCCCGCCCCGCTCCACTTCCAGGGTTTAGATTACCATGAAATGCAGAGATTGATGGAGCTTCGACCATACAGACTCTGCATCACACTCAGAGGGGAAGCCAACCCACATCTCTCAGTCCAAACATGGCCGACTCAGAAACACGGGGTTAAATGTCACGTTTCACCTCGAGTTAACCCCACATTACAGCCCAAAACTAAAAAATAAATAAATGAATGGCACAGCCTCCTTAGTTTTAAGTATGTCATTTAGTGCAGCTGTAGAGCGTTGAGACGTTAATATCAGCGAGTCACTCTGATTTAACTCATATTCTCCCTCACAGAGAATTAACTCTGATCCCTGCAGCCATGGAGTTACCAGCTGGCTTGTCAATACACATTATACATAGCGAACATAGTGCATGTCTAAAGTTTCTCACTATCCTGAGCTGTTTTTAAAGGGAGCCGATTGCCAGTTTCACTGAAAACTGAGTACTTAAAATTCTTACAACTCTTACAACGGCCTATTTTAATAGCTCAAACATCGGTTATAAATTAATATTCAATGATACACAGTGGAAGTGTCTTAGCACAACCGCAGAAGCTAGCTAATATTTACAGACTTTCTCATTGCAGTCCAGGGTGGATCAGCCAATCAGGGACAAAGCAAAGCGAATGGATGGATTGGCTGCTTTTGAAACACCAGTCAATAGCATGTCAAGTAGCATTTCGTCCAGGTATTTCACCTTCCCAAGATGCATTTTTTCTCAAGCGTCTTAGATTTGATCTACCGTATTTTCCGCACTATAAGGCGCACCGGATTATAAGGCGCACCTTCAATGAACGGCCTATTTTAAAACTTTGTTCATATATAAGGCGCACCGCATTATAAGGCGCATAGAATAGACGCCACAGTTATGTTGCCACCCGTCCGAACGGAACATGATTTGTTCCGTTCATTACAAATATGGATGTCTAATAATAAAAAATTGGTCCCGAGTTCTTTATAT
>CAEGAF010146639.1:0-18697 GCA_903067075.1 Micropoecilia bifurca
CTTACATTGCTAAGCCCCGCCCAGAATGTTCATGTAAGCTTCCCCAAAACAAATAAAGCTGTATAAGCAAGAAAATAAATTCAACCAAAGACTCAGCCAAAAAACAGATAGACTCAACCAAAAAAAAAAAAATACACTCAACCAAAAAAAACAGTTTCAACCAAAAAAAATACACTCAACCAAAAAATGAGATTCAATCAAAACATTAGTTACTTCAATCAAAAAAAAATCTTTAAAAATGTTTTTGTTCCATAAAAAAATATTTTTATGATTAAATAGTTTTTATGACTTTTTTTTTGTTTGAGATGATTTTTTTTGATTGAATAATTGTGAAACAAATCTAACTCCATATGATTCACTTTGTCTGGTATTTTTGTACATATGTTTTAGCAGTTCTGTGATCATATCAAAGAAGCAACCTATATTAAAAAGTGTTTTATTTCCATTTGAAAGCTGCACGCTTACATGGAAGGACAACAAAAAATTGCTCTTATAAACATGTAATTACTAAAATCATGATACCCTCACTGTGTCTCCCTCTGAAAAATGAACCCATTTAAATAAAGAAATCCCTCCACGGGTGATACCACGATAGAGAGTGTTCATTTTATAGCGTTAACACCGGAGCTGTAAGTGGTCCGGTATGAAACGGGGTGATAGAACAACGGTACCACAGGTCTTTTAAATTCCAATAATTAGAATACAGAAATTGTTGTTGTTGTTTTAAAAGGTTTATGTCAGTCTGCCTTTTCCCCATCAATAAGTTTCCCAGCTGCCCTGTGCCTTAGGGATTTAAACAAAATGATGCGCACATTGTGCAAAACTCTGAAACAGGAGAAGCGGGACATAAAACGTAGCGATGAACTAGATGTGAATTATGGCATAAAAACAGAGAATCCAACGCGGAACAGTGAAAAATCAACGCATGATGTGAAACACGTGACGATTAGGCGGCGCAGCAGGTGATGAGTGAAGATTACTGATGGTCAATAAATGATCAAATAAATCTGGCAACAGGAAGAAACTAAAGTGGACATAGCAATAAACCCAGAGAGGATAATACTAATTTTTAAATTTAAGGTTCATTGCATTTTTCATAGAGACCTGTGAAAATAATTTCTATTCACATGGCTTTTTGTTCTCTGTGAAATGATTTTGGATGATAAATACAGAAACAAGCATAAATATCCAAACATTTACAATAGTGATAGTAATATTAATAATAAAATAATAGTCAGTGCAAAGTAGCCTACAAATTCTTTGGTGGGGGCAGTGAGGGTCCTGGATAAAGGTTGGGGGTGGAGGGGTGCTGAGCTGAAAAAGGTTGAGAAACACTGGTCTAGAATGACAAAGAAAATAACATGGACACAATGATTATTTTGAAGAAAGATCAGGTCTGGTGCTGTTTGTAAATGTTTAATAAATGTTTAAACAGAACAGATTCCAGGAGGATCAGTGAAGAACAGGTTTGTTTCTGCCTCATCCCTCCTACCAGTTCTATACATTTTACAGGAAAATCAGCATCTGTTACACTGACAGCATCTGTGTGTAATAGATGCCACAGTCACAATCTTTAATATTTTATGTGGAGATGTAGGCATCAGGGCCACTGGCCCAAGCCTTCCTGGAGACAAAGCGGAATTTTATTTTGGGGCCCTCTATATTTGCTATTAACGTGGATTGCTGCAAACCAACAGACAATTAGATCATTTGAACAACTGCTATAAGCTCATTTAATCTCTGTATAGTGCTGTCTTTTTATTTCTATGAACAATAAATAAATTAATTAAATGTGGAATTAATTAATTTATTTAATTAATAAATAAATTAATTAAACTGTTGGTCAGTGGCCCTGACTGTTGGTCAGGGCCACTGACCAACAGTGGTCAGTGGCCCTGACCACTGTTGGTCAGGGCCCCTAGAATTGTCATCACTATTCTCCGATATATGGCACTCGGGGTGATGACTGCTGATGTCATTGATACCATTGGAACTGAACATTATGACCCCATATAATGGTGCTGAGCAGGCAATTAAAAACTACAGTAATGGTGAAATTGAGTTGCTACAGAAGGCTGATCTGGCACTTAGAAATATAGAAATGGCACGTTGACGGAATACTTAATACAGACAATATCGCAGATCAGCAAAGAAAGTAAGTACCATATGAATTATGGAACTTGATACCCCTTAACTGACAATCACAATGGACTGTTGAAATGAGAGCATCACATACCCTACATAATAAAAGCCTTCATATTTTTTCACAGCAGGTAATTGCTGTTTCGGGCATTATATGACTGGTTTAACCCAAGCACTATTACACATGGGATTATTGTGCCCCTTTAAAATGGATTTTACTGAAAATTTCTAAATAAAAGCCTCAATTTTCCTCTCAAGTTAGTGCATTCTCTTAGGCAGCGCACTATTAGCCTTTTCCATAAAATAAAAATCTCCCAGGCTGGTTCACTGCCTTGCGCAATATTCCTTCACTAGAGTGAGAAACGGAGTGTATTTGTGACTCCTAAACAGATTTTAACTTGCCCTCACGCCCACACATATGGCTCTATTGGTATGAAAGGCGGTCATAATGACACCATCTCTCTCTCATTGCTGCTAATACTGTAAATAAGGTACAGATATGAATCCCAGTAGTTTCAAAGACGAGAAATAACCCTCTCGCACCCTTCAAAGGGTTTTCAAATACGTCTCGGTTCCTGAATGGGAAGGAGTTGTTCGGACTGCTATTTTCAGAGAAACTGACTGGCTGTCTCACAAAGATAGAATTCTTTCTCCACCTTTCTGTCTCACACACACGACAGTTGGCTGAGGCCACAGCTCTGCTTTAGAACTACAAGGTTAGAGCTACATTAATACTAGAGAGGAGGGCTTGCAGTTTAGAACTACAATGATGATGGAACTCTGTGTTACTACAGAAGGAAGTTGAGCAGAATGTTAGAACTACAGACATGGCAAAATGTTTTGGGCATAACTGATTTAACCCAACTACTGTTACTAAGAGGATTAGTGTAGCCATTTAAAAAAATAAGTTTTCCTGGAAATTTCAAAATAAAAGCCTAAATACTCCTAAATATTCTGCCTTAGGCGGTGCTATTAGTCGGTGCACTTCCTGAATTTACTATCATGCCGTTACTATCTTTGTCTCTAAGGTGCCATTTCAAAATAAAGTTTACTGGAAATTTCAAAATAAAAGCCTAAATACTCCTCCTAAATATTCTGCCTTAGGCGGTGCTATTAGTCGGTGCACTACCTGAATGTAAACATTAGCACAAATATTAGTACAAGCATTAGCATTAGCATTTCCCCCATTAGCATTAGCCTGTTCCCTAACAAAAAAGATTTTAGCTATTTTTCTATTAGCCATGCTTAGTACACTGAATGGAGTGGTGCCCCGCATGCTACTGACAGCCTTTAGGCTAATGTTAGCAATTTGGTTCATTTTAACTTGTACACTAATTTCAACATACTGAATGGCATAAGCCCATGTTACTCAACATGCTTGTGACTCTCCACATGATATTGAGTACTTTGCAGCTTACTTTAGCATTGATTCTAATTTGTAACATCAGAATGCTGGGTTCTAACACTTTGGCAGGCCCCGTTTAAATTTCTTCAGAAATGTTTTTTTAAGCTTTACTTTTCATAATAAGCAAGCACTACTTTTAATTTGTTCAGTTTGTAGTTGTAGTTGATCCGATTTCAGAAGGCGTTCCAGTTCATTTTTACGACTTGTAACTTGGAATTTTCTACATCCGAATGCAACTGCCACGCAGCATATACGTGTAAAAAGTAGAAGCTAATCTCTCATGTCAACACATAGCACTAACGTAGAGGGGTAACATCGCCATCTTGTGGTCAAAGTGTAAACTGCAACCTCGTCTTATTTAATGTTAAACTGAAAACACAAAAACGGAAAATGTAAAGAACGTGAACGAGGTCATTGGAAAACACCAAGTACAACCTTGCACATTCATTGGAATGGTAAATAGTTTGATACTTATTTGATTTATGAATCATCAGCAAGCTTAGCCTCTTCTGTAAAACATAGTTGTTGCTCTGCCACAGATAGGTATGTGTTGAAACAAGGCCAACGTGGAGAAAAAACATCAGCAATGACCTTTTAGAAGCAGTTGTTGCTGTGCATCAGTCTCAGAAGTTCCAAATAGTCCTTAATTCCACTGAGAGTTTATTCACGACTCAGCCAAACATATTTTAGACAAGTGTCAGTCTTCACATTAGTTGATGTTCCAACAAATTGACCCCAAGGTTGGATCATGCAATGCCAAGAGAAATCACAAAAAACCCAAGTGTTCCATCTCATCCTCAATCTACAACAACTGGACAAGTTAAAAAAGACTTAGCAGGTGTGGCTTGTTTGTAAAGGTTGTTTTATGGTGGGTTTTTTCTCTGAAGAATATGGCAGCATTACCTATGAAGTTGCTTTTTAAAGGACCACAAGATTATTGCAACCAGATCCATTGGACACAAGAGAAGAGACCAGTGTGGGGACGTTTGACCATAGTGCAAAACCAAACCCAATATCTCAGCACAAGCTCCTCAAACCAGTTGTGGTGGAGGGTAGTGATGTGGGTTTGGCAGTCAAAGGGCCTCCATTTTGGAGCAGTTGTTTATGATTCGTTTGATTGTTGGTTTTTATTCATTCTCTTGTGTGTGTTTCAGCCTGGAGAGCTGATCATCTACTATGAGCTGGAGGAAGGTGAGTGGAGCAGCTCCAGGGGGATCGTGGAGGTCTGTCCAGAGACCCACAGGTGAGGATTGTTCTATGGACCTCAGCTTCCAGCTTCTTCATGTTTTTAACCCATTCGGCTTCTGAGCCAGGATAACTCGCTTCTTGGAGAAACCCGAGGAAGGGCGGACAGCGTCCCGGCTGGCCAGCGTGGTGTTCTACTGCGTCTGCAGAGACACGCTGTCCTACATGTCCGACTTTCTCAGCCTACAGTCTCGAGCCACGGAGCGGACCTTTGGACTATTCTGGGTTCGTAGGTGATGTTCATTTGGTTGGTTTGTAGTTTTATTATGACTTCCTATTTTTGCAGCATAAAAAGTTAAGTTCACTTCCTGTTGCACCACTTATAACCAATGTCTAAGTCCATTTATTCAAGGTGAAAGGAACCACATGCTAAGAAATATTTGGTTTAACAAAACACGAGTACCTGTTGCTGCCATCCTGCTGTTAACATATTGAGCAAACCATTGTTTCTAACAGGCCTTCATTCTATATTCTATAATAGTTGCTAGAAAAAAATTAAACTCTATGGAGATATGTTTTTGGTTATTTAAAATATCCCTATATTTAAGTAGACATGAAAAAACAAACATCACAAACAGGAAATAATTTTTTTTTCTGCATAAACTATAGAAGAAGTTTAAACCAAGTGTTGCAGAACTCTTCCTGTTCTAACCAGGTCAACTCTTTAACTCTCAGTTCCTAAACTCGAATCTTATCAAGAACTGCTGCAACTGCCTTTGTATTCAAAGAGACCAAAAAGCTGTCCGCACACACAGCAGCAGAAAGGGAAGTCATGTCCTCTGTGTGTGTGTGTGTGTGTGTGTGTGTGTGTGTGTGTGTGTGTGTGTGTGTGTGTGTGTGTGTTAACACATCTTCTCTTTGCACTGGTCACACGCTGACTGCTGTGGGAAGCAACTTCTAGAGATGCACTGTTTTCTGAAGACCAACTCCAGAAATGACTGCAGCTATTTGTCGTGAAGTTAGGGAGAAGTGTTGACATGCTGTCCTGTCCCGCCTTTGTTCCCAGGAGTGGCTCATCAATGAGAAGCAGCTGGACGTGTTTGGAATGAAGCTTCCTACTGGCTTCCAGCTCATTGGACAAGTGGTTTGTATCTGTTTCTGGGACCTGAAACGGGTTTAACGTTGTGTCTCCCCACCCCAACCCCAGAACTAGAAAGCTCAGACTGCTGCATCCTAGGCGCACAAAGAAGCATAATCCCAGATCCTTCCTCTGAGCAGCTGTTGGACCTTATAACCATCACTTATCCCAACAAACTTAAATTCAACAACTTAAGGAAAAATTCTTGTAAATAGTCTGTTGCTTTTTTCTGTGTGGAAATATACACATTTTGTATATCTATACATTTGTTTTCACTGAAGTGTGCTTTAAAATGACAATCTGTAAAAAATATGCAAAAATATGCTGCTTCCAGTCAGAAACAACCAATCAGAGCCTGAAGGAAGGTTTTAGCGCTGTCAATCCCACTTGTGTATGCGCTGCAAATGTTCCAAGATGACTGTTTATCCGCCGTCATCGATGGCAAAGCTAACTAGCCTGAGCATTTAAGCATTCACCACAAGCTGGTGAACTAGCTGTAGCATAGCAACAAGCAAAGAAGAGGGGGCGAGCAGCGCTTACAAGAGAAAGATTGCCGGCGCTAAAACCCTCCTCCTGGCTCTGATTGGTTGTTTCTGACTTGTATTTGTGCAGGTGACAGTAGGAACAGAGAGGAGGCAGAGGAGCTTGATTTTTGTTTTTTATTCTTTAATTTTGCATATTATCTGCCTTATACTAATCTGTCATGACATAGTGACAGTTTTAACAGATATATTAATAAAACTATTTTTATAAATGCTACCTAAGTAATAGTAATTAATTTTTATTTCTCTCTGGGAAGATATCTAAGAAATGCTTCAACATTAAGAATTCGCTATAAATTCGCTATAAGCTATGGTAAAGTTCCCAAAGCATCTGAGAAACGTCTTTATTTTGATAGGGCTTGTCAGACTACACAAAGTGGCTGACTCACTACTCCACCAAGAGACAGGACAACCCCGCTCAACCAATCACATGCCGCTCATATGCCAGGTAGGACAGCCAGGTGTGAAACGTTACTCTTTTCTTAGAATGTTAAAACTCATCAAGATGAAGTTCTTAATACAGATTTCCTCATCTTGAATCACAGGGTTGGATTAATGGGAAATCCCTCAGATGGTTTCAATGGGAAAACCATCGCCATGACCATCTCTAACTTTTGGGCTGAGGTTACTCTGGTGGAGAGTCAGACTCTGGTAACTCGGCCTTTTCCGCAGACCACCTTCACTGGCGGCACGTTGAACTACAATGCTAACTCTTTGTGGTTTCCAGGCTTTAGTCCCTCACCCGCTGAATGATCCCACAGAGTTTGGCAGTCTGCAGGATCTGTTCTGCATCAGCAGGAGGGAGGGGTGAGGGACCCTAGATATGGGCCAAGCTACAGGACGGCGTTGATCACATTCATACAAACACTTCTCCTTCTGTTGTGAATGTTGCAGGTACCTGGGAGGTCTGCGGCTGCTGCAGGCTACGTGTAAGAAGTTCTACCAGTTCTGCTCCAAACGAGGGTGAGGCTGTTAGCTCCCTTATCCTGGTGGCATTGTAAAGTTAGTCTAGTCTGGATTGCTTCAAATTCTGTTCGTTTTATATGTCTGTGTACTTATTTTCACTACATTCACCATTATTGGCACTTCCATGGAAGCACAAATATCTGATTTATTTAATTTCCCTTTGGGATCAATAAAGCATTTTTGAAATTTAGTTTTGTTTTGAATTTCAAGTAGTAAAAAGTCTATTTTTAAACGTAGTTGAAATAAGAATCACACTTCTCTTTGGATTAAACTATTTCTGGTTTCACTAATTAAGTCACAAATAATTAAAATCAACAACTCAGAACTTTTCTTTCAATTTATCAATTTTTATTAGTAATTTTTCTCATGTAATTTTCTTGTTTTCTTAATTTACATAAAGCGTAAATAAATAAAATGATCAGCACTAAATTTAACAAGAAAACTCAGCTCTGCGTCCGTCATACCTTTTCTGAAGCTAGCAGGCAAAGCTAAGCTAACTGCTAAGCTTTGCTGTGCTAACCTGTGCCAGACTGTTGTTGTTATACAGCATCTGCTGTTAAAGCATGAAACAGCTTGTCAAATTCATAAAATAATGTCATCCAACCAAATCACAGAAACTTCATATTTGTTTTATGGAGTTCTGAAAACAACATAAAACATGTATGCTGCTCAGACCTCCAGGAAGAAAATTCTTGAAATTACTGACATTTTCCTCTTATCCATTGAGTCCTTTTTTTCCATTCTCTTTTGCTGCAGCATTGCTTTAACAAAGCAGAACTTCACCCTGAAGTATGACACTAACATTCCTCGTCAAGTGGTAAGGATCAGTACAGACAGACAGGACAACTGGTGCTTCACTGCATGATTAGCACCAGTTATGTAGCAACATGTTCAGTTGTTCTGATGAAATCATTTCTCTTTCTGTTTAGGGCCTAGCTGGAAGCAGGTATATAGTTTGTTTCCCACATATTCCTATTTAATCATTTTCATTCTGAGCGGAGGAAATACTTTCTAATATCATTCTACATCTCAGTGCCATCGTTTCAGCTACGCTGAAGTGTCTCATGGAGTTCTACAACATCACTGACAATGTAAGAGCATAAAACCACGACCGCTGTTATCTTGCTTACCAGATGGATTAAAGCAGACGGCTGAGTTTTACTCTAATTTCTTTTTTTGTTGTTTTGAAGGATCTTCCCAAACCGATCCGAGCCAACTTCATCCTGAGTGTGGAGACCGATGAGCTGTTCATCACGGCTGGCCTGCAGGACAGAGTGGTGCAGGTCAGTGAACCCCGGTGAAATTTTTGAAATCGGCTAGTTACAAGAAAAGGATTATTCGACAGTAACGGTAAAAAGAAAGTAAACCCTCTATCAATTCTGGTATTGATAATCTGATCAAATTTTCCTAAATGTGTTTTAACTCAAGTGAAAAAACCCACCACACTAGTATCAGCTTGTCATTATTTATTAAGTCCACAGATGAATCCAAAATGGAAAATCATACATGTTTACAAAATATATAACAATCTAAAACTTTAGGTTTTGATGTAGATGAGTAGTCTGATCTTGACTTCAAACAGAAGATACTCAGTGATCTGCTGCGGACAGCGTTCAGGAAGTGAAGTGGTCAGCAGTAAACTGGGAGCAGGTTTCTGCTGGCTCCACATTCTCCATTTTATTTACTCCTGAAGATGGATCTCAAATCTAGGAATAATATTGCTTCCAGGTTTTATGCGGCCAAGCTAACAGTTAGCAAGACAAGCTAATAACAATGTGTTTTTCTGGATATTAGATGCATTCAAACACTAAATAAACATCTTGTGTGGATTTTATGCCAAAGTGTTGTTGTTTTTTTAATAATCCAAATGGTAATTATTACCATTACAATTATTTGGAATTCTACCTGGAATTCCAAATAATTTTTCCAATTTTTAACTTAGGAGCTGTGCAAAGTGCAGCTAAGCTACTTCTTTTCATCAAAGCAGAAGTAACACTTATTTAAAAAGTTTTGTTTCATATGAACTGAAAGGTACTGCCGTTTCTAAATGTCTGCCAGTATGGTAGTTATTATATAACACTGACAGGAAACATGGTCCCTCTGTCCTTGCAGGTGTATGAAGGTTTGGTCTACATGGATTTCAGCAAGAAGCTCATGGATGAGCAAGGCTACGGTACTGATGTCAATAAGTAAACAGATGATGAAATGTGGTAGTTTCATGAAACGGTTTTAGACAGAATATAACTTTGAATATAATTTACTTTTAACTACTGCATTATGTAATGTATCCTTATGTCATGTTGTAAGAGTTGCTGTTGCCGTTGCTGTTTGGCTCGTTGGCAGGTGGATCTTGAAGGAACAAGGTGCTGCAGTGGATAATTCTTCCTGTGGGGTTTGTCCTCTCTCAGGGAACTACGCTTCTATGGACATGAGTGACCTTCCACCGTTCTGGCTGGCCTACCTGAGTGACCCCAGCGACTCTGGACGTATCCATAGCAACATCCGGCAGCGTTGGCTCAGCGGTGCGTCCTTCAGCTTGTGGTTGTTTGGAGTAGGAGGGGAATGACTCTCGTCTCTTAAAGCACTTATTGAATACTGGTTTATAAAAGACCAGTTTGGCATGCTTGTATTTCCTACAGAAAGTAAGCTGCCAAACTCAATGGGTTTTTTTTTTTTTACCATTCCTTGACTTTTTTGTTTTAAGTTCAAACAATACTACTTTGAGAACCTTTAAACTGAAAACCCCTTCCCTGCTTTTCTTAAACTGCTTTCATATTGATCCTCTACCTGCAGGGGAACCAGTGGTTGTCGAGGCCATGAAGACCTTTGCTGAGCTCACAGACCAGGCGAGGTAGGTCCTCACCAAAAAAATCTTAAGTATTGGAAGAAGTATTTGCCACTCAAAATCTAAAGATTCTTATTTCCTGTCCTGTAATAACTTATGATATGGAATGGGGCATTACATTATTTCTTTATGAAATCACAATTTTTAAACTCCAATTGGGGGAAGTATCAGCTAGCATGTAACATAAAGTTCTCAAACCGGTGCCTCACTATGCTTTATCTTAAACTCCAATCTGGTACGGATATTAGAAATGATAAATGATGGCTGCAATAATAAGCTGTTGATTTGAATTTTTTTTTATTTTGGTATATTAAATCACATAAGTCACATATCATGAATTCAGCTGTATTGTTCTCTTGCTCTCGATGAAGGAGGCGCTTTTTTCCTCTGCTCCCTCCCAGCCCTTGTCTGCCCTGTTTGCTCTGTTTTTGTCCTGTATTTTTCTATATTTTTTTAGCCTTTCTTTGCACATCCTCCAAATCTACAAATTATGGATCTGGTCAACTTCAGTGGAACAAACTAAATTGGATGATTGGAAACTGAGATGTATTGGAGAGACTTTAAGGAAGATTGAAATTTATAATCTTCCCGACCTAAGACGTTCTGTCTCTGAATTGGCTTTCCCCGTGTGGCCTTGCAAGGGCTGCATATTTCTAATCTCCTTGAAGATATGTAAACACAATGCTCTTCCCTCCTCATCCCCTCCTGTATCCATGGAGTTGCAAAGCTGAAAGCTCCTAAGGACATCATGCCTTGATAACATCTTTATCAGACTTTGCCGGGAGGCTCTGTAACGTGGTTTCATGGCCCTGTGATGTCACCGCCTTCACTCATGTCTTTGTTTTGTCTGATTGTTGCCATTTGCCCTATTGTGTCCTTAGGTGAAGTACTCCCTATTTAACCCAAAAAGAATTATTTTAGTTTATTAGTAATACCAGAAAGTGTGGAGTATGCACTATTTAGATCAATATTATACAGCCCAGAAATGGAATCAGAATTAGAATTAGAATAACTTTAACTTGGAATCCAGAAATACTTAACAGGAACAGTCACTGCTTAGTTTATGTTACTTTTAACCCAGAAAAGGATTTAGAACAAACTTAGAATGGTGGAGTACTCACTTTAACCCAGAAAAGGAATTAGATCAGTCACTCTTTAGCTTATTTTATCAGAAACTGTAAAGTACTCACTATTTAGAAATGGAATTAGATACTTAGCAACCCTGAACAGGAGCAATTAGTTTACATACTTTTTTACTTGTTTTTCCTTTAATTCATGTAAAGCACTTTGAATTGCCTTGTTGCTGAAAATGTGCTATATAAATCAAATTATCTTACCTTACCTTACTGGAACAACACATAATTTAGCCTAAGTTTCCAATATACTTTCTTGGAATCACATGATATCAATGAGTTGACATAACTCTTTGGTAAGCGGTCAGCAAGACGATAATGATGTCAAATGTTAACTTTTTAACAATGGATCAGAAAAAAAATTGTTTAGAAATTCTGTTTAGAATTTTGAATTTGGTAAATTTTCTTTGGATAATTTTTGAGTGCTGTGTGGGTAAGAACACTAACGTAATTTCAAACATATTTTTAGTGATTTTGTCCGGGGCATTTTCAGGTAACTTTATACAGCTTATTTTATTTATCTGGGATGGAACCTTTAAGGTGTTTTAGATGTTGTGCTTCAAGTAACATGGAACTGAATATTTAAGGTAAAATGAGGCAGAGATTTTATGGTTATTAATAACAGTATGTACTAGGCTTTAAGGAATGGTGTGGTTTAAGTACAGTGGGACTCAATTTTAAGGTAAGTTAGCATAGCATGTTTCAGATCATTTGAACATCTCATTTAAGGTAATTTGGGACAGAATATTTATGATAATTCAGCATATTTTAGGTTTTTTTTGGAACAAGGTGTATCTATTAAAGTGGGACCAAGTATGTGAAGTAATTCAGGCAGATTTACTGTATGGTAATTCTTGACAGTATATTTAATTTTGTTTAGAACAAAATTATGGTAGGGCTAACTATTTAACATTGGAGAAAAGTCATCCTCATTGGAATAATAACTGTACATCTGATCATGTTTATGCACATGATGTATGTTTTACCTGTGCATGTAAACACTGTCTGTTTTCATTCTTGTAAACTTCTTATTTCATTCATTACATATATTATTAGCAATTTCTCCCTCCATAGACAGACAGATTAGATTCATGACAAACAGTGTAGAGAGAAATGTTACTGGATTCTGTTGGAGATGCAGTTTGCTCAGTGAGAAGCAATAAACAAATCTCACTTGTTTTCTGACTTTTAGCTTCAGTGTGGATAAGTCGGGTCTGAGCTTGTTTATAGATCCAAACTCAGACCTGAGGTCTTTTTTTGCTTGTTGTTTTTCTCCCCTCAGGTCAGCGATTAAAGAGAGAGACTGGACTCGTCTGGCCCAACTGATGGACCAGAACTTTGAGCTGCGCAGGTAACCCCGGGTTCTCTGGTCTAGTATACAGAGTGTTTGTTGCATCTGCAGGAAACTCTTAGCATGCTGTTACTAGGCAAAGATGCAATAGGCAATGTTCTTTAAAATAAACTGATTCTATTGGGATTTTATGTGCTTGACCAACACAAAGTACCTCATATCTGAAAAATGGGAGAAAAACAATATTCACATTTTTGCTACAATAAACATATGAAAATGTGTGCTTTTGTATTCACCCAGTTTAATATTCCGAAATAAAATCAAATTCTACCATTTGGAGCTAATGGGAAGAGTCCACCTGTGTGATGTAATGTGTGTGTAACTGCAGCGGGTGTGTGAGAACCTCAGAGGTTCACCAGAGAACAGAAGCAAACAGGATTATGAAGCAACAAACTTTAAACGTAGCCATGGAGTTCAGTTTAATTCGTCTTCTGAAAACGGAAAGTGAAAATTAATATTTGTAAAACTGATATTGAAGTATAACTTCACAAGATGCTCAATATTCCTAATTTTTAAAAATTATTTTCATGTAGGAATGATCATGAAAATGTTACTTCATTCTATTAGTATTATAACTTTCATCATGTTACAACTTTTTTCTTGTATTATTATGACTTTATTCATGTAATATGACATTATTCTCTTATTATTATGACTTACTATCATATGACTTTTTTCTCTCAATATAATGACTATATCTTTGTAATTTAATTTCATTTTTCTTAGCCTGGCTCTAGTACTAATCCATTGTAGTGTTATTTCATTACGATAGATGATCTTCGACATCATATCAAAGTGAATATTTGTTACCTTTTCTAAATAAATGCTTAGATTCTACAGCTGCCTGATCTGATAGTAATGTGCTTTACAGGTCTATCTACACTGACGACTGTCTGGGTCCTGGGAACCTCAGGATGGTTCAGCTGGCGAGGCAGGTGGGTGTTAGGAGGTGAAAACTGAGCTCCCTCAAGAGCTCAAGACCCACTGAACATTTATTAATGAACACTGTCTGATCTGACAGTTTGGCTCAGCAGTGAAGCTCCCGGGCAGTGGGGGGGCTGTGGTGGGCCTGTGTCTGGACCAGGTCAGGCTGGTAAGGCTGTTCTCCTTTACTCTGAGGACTGAAGCTCATTTTTTAACCGTTAAACAGAAAATGGTTCAGACTGATGAAGGCAAAAAATAATTCACACAACCACCAAATCCTCCCATCCATTGTCTATACCCACTTATCCTACATGGAGAGAACCCTCAGCTAATTTTAATTATTTCTCCACAATTACAGCTGAGGATGATTGGACTGGTTGACTTTGTCACATTATAGGAATATTAAAAAGGTTTTTATTGTGATTATCTGTGCTAACCATGCAAAGTAGTGCATGATTGTGAGATGGAAAGAATTATGTGCATGGGTAGGGTAGGTTTGGGAATAAAGCTCAGAGATGTGTGACTTTACTGAAGAAGAGAGAAATCTAACCCAATCACAGCTCAGCACAAGTAACACGAATAACAGCCAGTTTAAAATAGCTTCTCGCATTGACTTTTTTTAAACAGGATGAGAGGAATAAATAAAAAACTCAGCTGAACCCCAAATTATTTGTTGCACTAGAGCACAGGTGTCAAACTCCAGTCCTGAGGGTCATTGCCCTGCAACCTTTAGATGTGCCTCTGCTGCACCACCTGAATAGAATAATTAGGTCATTAGCAGGCCTCTACACGAGAAGGAGGTAATTAAGCCATTTCATTCCAGTGTTTGGTACCTGTGGCACATCTAAAAACTGCAGGACAGCTGCCCTTGACGACTGGAGTTTGACACCCCTGCACTCGCTAGCTGCACTCTGTAGCCCAGCTAGCTGCTAACAGAAGCTAGAAAAGTAAAATTATGTTGTTTGCCATGAAGCTAATTATTATTGTTGTTTTCATACTCTTTGTCATGAAGCTAATTATTGTTGTTAAGGAATTTTAAATACCTTCTTCACTGTGGGTGTGACTTTAGTACTGCTAGTTAATAATCACAATTTTTGTCAATTTGGTAAAAACTCATCTGACGATATGTCATGAAGGAAGGACGGGCAAGATATCAGTAAGAGACGTTTAGACGTCTGGTTCCTCCAGTTTCAAAAAGACTGAAGGTTCTGAGGTCATCTGGTCAAAGAATTATATTAGAAACATGAGAATGTCCAGCCCCAGGCTGTCCAGGAACTGAAGGGAGACGGGTCCCAGAGATGAGTGTGTTAAGAGTATGAAAAGAGCAGAACAAAAGCAAAATATCTTGTGAAGATGCTGCTGATGCTGGTGACAGTCTGGTTATCCACAGTGAAGTGTCCTGCACAAACATGGGCTGAAGAGCCGCTCAGACAGGAAGAAGTCATTGCTCCTAAAAGGGCATAAAAAACACAGATTGCACTTTGCAAATACACTCAGGGACAGAAACCGTGACTGACGGAGACGTGCCAAATGGAGGTGGCCTTAATGGCCATCATCACATTTGGAGGAGAAATGGAGAAGCTTACAGCCTGAGGACGGGGCTGGCAGCGTCATTTTGTTTAGGTGTTTTATTGCAGGAGGACGTCATAATGTAAGAACATCATGTGGTAATATGGAAGCAAAATCTCAATAAATTAGCAAGGAAGTTGAAATTTGGGCACAAATGGATTTTCCAAATGCACAATGACCTGAGATAGGAAGTCAACGGGTGAAAGCCATGTGCAAGCAATTCAGCAGACAAACCTGACTCAGTTATAGCCATTCTGTCAGGAGGAATGTGCTAAAATACCAGCTAACTGAAGCTTCCAAAGGAAAAACAAACCAAAACATTTGACTCAATTCTTATAATTTAATAGTAAATTCTACCAAATACTTGGGAACGTATGAAAAGTTTTTATTAAATTCTCTTATTCTTCTGTTTTATATGACCTAAAACATGAACAGGTATAGTCTGATTTAATATCAGACAGAAAGGTTTAATGTCTGTGTCAACCTTGTATCCCATTGTGATATTCAAAAGTGATTTACCAAACACATCAATGAATGCAACGTTTAGAGACCCTGTCATAGTCTGGAAGAGAGACGCTAACAATTATGACTCCTTGATATATTTTGTATCTGTAAAACAACTCAGCCTTGTGATGGGCTCTGTGTCCCGGGCTCCGTGCTGTGAGGCCAGGCCTCTGTGTCTGATGCAGGCTCTTTGTTTGCCCACTAGGTGGAGATGAGGCAGGCTTTCCAGGAGGCAGGCTGCGTCTTCTGTGTCATCTCACCCTACATCCCGTCTGCCCGCTCCGTTGGAGGTCTTCACTAACCTGACCCAGCTCACCGCTCATCACTACAAGAAATGTTCGGCAGCACAACACCATTCAGCAGAGTGGCAGTGCCGTTGTTAGGCCCAGCACACTCTGGTTGGCCTTATTGTAACAATGGACGCAGCAGATCATGATCCAGGCTTGGAAACGAATTAAACTAGTTAGTGAGGCGCCCAGTGTCTCTGCATCCAGAATAAAAAACAAGCTCCACAGCTGGGGGGAAATTAGGTGGAGCTTGAAATTATCAGTAGTACCAATCTAAAATTCGGTAATTATTTTCTGTAATGAGAGATATATTTCTAGAAGTTATAATTTTATACTGCAATTAAAAATACATTTTAATATCATGCTGTGTTTTCTTGTGTCGTTTCTAAAGATGGCTGGATGTAGCTGCGATGTTTCTCCTGGTTCTGTTGGACCAGAGTAGTTTTGTGTCCACTGCGCTGGATTCTATAGGCTCAGTTATCGGCTCTAATTCGCAGTTTCCTCCAGTGGGCGGAGAAGCCGCGGCGCGGTGCGGCGCCGCGCCTCGCCGCGTCGCGCCGCGCCGCGCCGCTCCCCTCACTGCCTCCCGCCGCCTCGGTTCTCCAGCTCAAGCCGACCAGCTGCCGAGGCTCATGGACTGACCGCGGGTCTGACCGTCAGCTGTAACGGACTCGGGGTAGGACTGCTTGACGCCGGTGGAGGACTGGACTATGGCGGCCAAGGACGACCTGTACAGCAAAATTCTCCCCCGGAGGCTTCGCCAGAGCCGACCGGGCTCCATGAAGTCCAGCTCCAACCTGGACGTGCTGTTGTCCATGGGCTTCTCCAGACACCGGGCGTAAGTAGCAGAACAACGTGTGTGTGTGTGTGTGTGTGTGTGTGTGTGTGTGTGTGTGTGTGTGTGTGTGTGTGTGTGTGTGTGTGTGTGTGGACCGGTCGCTGGGGGAGCCGACCGGTCCGGCGCCTCATCTCTCCGGTTAGCTGCTCATCCTTAATAGTCCTCGACACGATACTAGAGTGGAACAGAGGAGGGAAATAAATAATTATACCCATAGAAAAATGTTTATAAAAATTAAAAAGACCGAAAAAAGTGTCAGAATTGGCAACAACAGCTGAATTAGTTCTGCCTATGGTTATTAAGAGATGTAAATGTTGGCTTCATATTTTACCAAGGAATTTTCTCAGGCTTTTTGAGCAACAAGAATTACTGTTTTCTATCTTGCTGTCTCAGTGTTAAAATTGAATTGTAAATACTTATTTCTAAACCCATGTGGGACGTCAGGACCCTGACATGTTGAAGTCATGACTCCCTGCTGAATGTGGAGCTTCCAGGGTGGTTAGATGACCTTCAGGGTCTTTTATTGATAAAAGTTACAAATAAATGATACTCTCCTACTTTCTTCTCTAAACGGTTCCATTCAACACCATTTCTAGAAATGTCTGCATCTATATATATATATATATATATATATATATATATATAAATTAGAATAATTAGTGTGCTTAGTTATAATTACTGTGACAGGTTCAGCCAGAATGATTTTAATTGCATATTTTTTGACTTCATGAAAAATAATAATAATAACAATAATAATCAATTTAATTTATAATGCACTTTTCATTAATGAAAATCTCAAAGTGCTAAATATAATAAATTAGAGAAATTTTATAAGCTTTCAAAAATACAGGATGCAAATGGCCTGCTGTCCTGGAAACTCTTAAAAATTCCAACCTATAGTATGTGCAACATATCTGTTTAATGCCCTGACAGTATGATGACAAGTTAAGTGTAGCAGTATAAAGAAAAGGTTGCTAGCTTATTAAAATAAGAAGCAAACATATATCCTTGCATTTGTGAACATTTTCAGTCATTTCAGAATCGGCTTTATTGGCTAAAATTGTGAGCACAATCAAGGAATTTGACTAAACACTCAGCATACGGACATTAAGTATAAATATATGAACTTTAGAAGTAAAGCAAAATACGTTTCTCACCATGTTAGAATCACATTGCAACAATTAGAAACTACTTAGAAATGACTTTTTTGTTCAAATATACTCCTCATTATATTTTATTTCTTCATTAATATGTTCTACAAGAGAATGTTAAAGATGGCATGTTTTGATACCTATATAAGATCACTTCATCAATGAATTAGAGTAATTTCATGGCTGTGTATTCTCTTTGGGGCCACATGGCTCTAAAGGTTTAAGAAGCATACCTAGTTATATGTTCATCCAGGTTAATCAAAGAAATGTATGTTTGTTCCTTATTTCAGTCACCCTGACTGGTACCGGCCTCTTCTGGGTGAACAATTTAAATCTAAAGCCAAAGTTAGAGATTGTGTCTAAGGTTAAGAGAGATGATCTGTGGTGCCGAGGAATTGAGTAGGACTTTACCAACACTAAAACTTATGTTGGGGTTTACATACAATGGGGCAGTACTTGTCAAACATACCTCTGAACTCGGTTAGTGATGTCTGTTTGTTTCTGAGTGTCTTTGGTGTTGGGCAAGATCCTTATTACGAAGAATTAGCTCCAAGTTTAGTGGAGTTTACTGACGTTCATAGTTTTGCTGACATTCTCACATTTTATTTTAGTAAAATTCTGATTCTGTTTTACGAGAAAAACAGCTAAGAAAAAACAAGCTCCACTGCTGGGGGAAAAAAAATATATATATATATATATATATATATATATATATAT